>JANBXA010000732.1:345000-397500 GCA_030556225.1 Cricetiscus sungorus
AACGTGCCTGAGACCTGTACACCAAAGCCCTGTATAGCTCCGATGTGGCGGGCGGGGTTTGAAAACAGCCTTCTCAAAAATGTCTCTGCCTCAGCACTAACACTTTACATCCTTTTCACAACTACCCCAAGCTGCTCTTGAACGGAGACATTAGTCTTTCCACCATGGTGGCAATGGATACAGCCGTGTACCATTTACCACACATCTTCCTCATCTTCCATTCAGCAGCTGAAAAAGTGAGGCTCTGGGGTTCATGGAAGAGATAGAGAAGGAGTTGACCAGTGACCCAGGAGGGAAACTCTCTCCGCTGTCCACTCTATGTCATATGGGATCCTGACTCCGGTGTGTGTGTGCGCGTGCACGCATGCATGTGCGTGGGGGGGGCAGGCATGGAGAGGACAGTGGACGTTGCCTATGAGGGACCACTAGTAAGTGCCCAATGCTATAATATCTGTTGGATATTTAAAGGGTGTGCGGGATACTGACAACAGCAGAAGCCATGTCTCTGGCAGGCAAGCTGACATTTATTAAGCAGCCATGAAGGAGAAAATGCACCTACATACGGTGACAAGGCCCCAGAGGAGAGTGCACGGGATATGCAATGCCTTTAACAAGCTGTGGGTTACAGTGGCTGCACAGAGGCTGCAGGGACGGACAAGATCAACGGAAGCAGAGGACAGGGCGCCGTCCCTGGGGTCCCTACATGACCAGCTGCCCCTGGCCACTCAGTCCCTTCCATGATGCTTGGTACCCACTTCTCCAGCTGCCCCTTGTCCACACCCTTCGCCCAGCTTCACGGCTGAAGGGTGCTGCTGAGAGTCCTCTAACTCCCTGCACTTCTCTTGGGCTGACTCAGTTACGACTTCAGCTCTGGCTCCCATCAGGAGAGCGTCAAACAGCACACTCCGAAGGTGTCCCTGCAGCCCAGCACCTCCCCTGCACACAGGCCTCCTGTGCCCACCTCCCTGGCATCCCCGAGTGGTGTTCCAGTAGCTCACTCAAGCTTAACCTGGCAGCTAAACTCCCGAGCACCCGCCACCCCCACAGGCTTCTCCGTCCTCCCAGGACGTTCTTGCCAAAAATCTTGCAGCCATCCTCAACATCTCTCTTTCCGTCACACCTCACATTTAATCTGTAAGGGAATCCTGGTTATTCTGCTTAACCCGATCCCCACTCCAAGCCCTCTCCCCCCAACTGCTGCCACCCATGCCACCCCCACCATCTTTCCCTGTGGCTTGTGGCCACGAGCTCTGGACTCATCTCCAATTCTCAACATTCCCGGTGCACATAGCACCCAGATGAGCTTCTTAAAGCACACATTCAATTGTGTTGTTTCTCTATTGAGAATGCACAAGGGCTCCGATTTCTCCTGTAAGAGACGCCTGCTTAATCTGAGCCTTCGTCCCCTTCCAGCCTCCCTTCCTGCCAAGGTGCACTTTGTCCTCCCTGCCCACATCTACATCTTCAGACATGTTCCTCGTGTGTGTGTGTTGGACACATGTCTGCCTTGGGCCCTTCACGCCAGCTGTGCCCTGTGCCTAGAATACCCTTCTCTCAGCATCCCCGCGGTCCATCTCCTCGCCATCAGACGAGGTTAAAATCGGAACCAGCCTCCCCAGTGAGTTGGTCTTCCTTACTCTTATTTTCTTCCCAGGGTATGCTCGTGTCACCTTCTAACACAATAACACCCAAGCTCACCGAGCTGTGGTTTGCATACAATAACATTCGCCCACATTCACTCCCCAGTGGGAGGGGCTAGTTTTCACGAGGATGTAAGGTCTTGGAGGTACTGACCCCACAAATCTTGCCTGGCTCTGCCTCAAAGCCCAACCAAGCTCTCCATTAGCAGGAGACAGAAGAGCCAGCCCTACCCTAAACCTGTCACGAACCATTTTCCCATCTGTGGTCCTGGGCACACACATGCTGATCCGTGTGCTTCAGTCCCCTGTCTGCATGCTGGGCGCCGCTGCTCTCTGCACACTTCTCAGGAAGTGAGCCCTCACCCCTGTCTACACATGCAGCACGTGAGACCATGGGTTCACAGAGACTGTGAGACAGTCGGTAGGCTAGGGACTGAGAGCAGGCCCCGTCTGTAGTCCCTGTGCCATCAGGGAGCTAGCTGATGGCACACCTGTACACGCTGACAGGTGACATAACCCTTTCACCTCCTTGACAGTGGGGACAATTGCTACACAAAGACCTCAGTGTCCATCAGGCATCAGCATGACATGTGTCACCATGAAAGCAGACACAGGTCACCAGGGTATCTTTCCAGTGAGGAGGCCGATCATGTGAAGGTGTTTGTGCTGTCATTCCATGGCATCTGGCCCACCCATGAGACGGAAGAGCAACGGAACAAGGAATCTAAAGCCTGGATATGGGTGCCAGAGTGGGGACTTCGAAACCTGGGCATCAACATTGAAATCTGGGGCGCACGGGGAGGTGATGAGGCCATGTCTATTCCCAGCATCCTGAGATCACTCAAGGTGAGGAGAGACATGGGCTGTGTGACTCCCACCCACTCCCTCCCCACCCCACACCCAGGCCTGGCCCAGCCAGTCTGGGCTTTAAAAAGCACAAGGAAATGTCACTTTCCTTTTGAGGAGGTGTGATGGGATGAGGTGGCCTGGGCAGTTTAACAGTCGGTGTATTCAAAGGGTGCGAACAGGGACAGTCTCCAAATCCTGAAGCTTGTTTTGTACCCAGACTGGACCCAAGTCTCTTCCTCAGCAAATGCCATGTGCCGAGCCAGAGGTCACAGCCCTCTGACATCTGCACGGGTTCTGCCAGAGCCTGTGGGGCTCCTGTGTCTGCCCAAGCTAGAACAGGAGTTGGCCGGTGATGACTCTAGGCTTGGGGTCCAGCATCCAGCTGCCTGAAACTCGGGGGCTGCTGCTTCAACAAGCACCACCCACACTAACAGGCTGGCTCATGGAGGCTGCCTGGGCTCCTGCCACAGACTGCTGACTGGCCTGAGATGGACAAATGTGGGTGGACACCTCCTGGGAGGAGAAAGCTCTGAGGACATCTGTCCACCCTTTGATGTAGCATTCATTCCATCGCTCGGTCATAAACTAGTATATTGACCGAGCGCACCTACTGTGCGCATCATATAACCCCTTCTGGATAACAGCTCTAGACCACGCTTCCAACACAGGGTCAGGTACATGGTAGGTACTTAGACATGAAAACATCCACCGTGTACTGACACATTCTGAGCCACACAAACCTTACACACCTGTCTCCTCTCATTTAGCCCTACACTAACTCTAAGGCTCGCACATAGTTGTGCTGTCCTCCTCCAACCCTCGTGAGTGTGTTGTATGTGAGTATGCATGTCCAGAAGTGCCATGGAGGCCACAGAAGGACACCGGGTGTTTTGCGTACTCTTACTCTCCGTGTTCCCTCGAGATGGGGTCTTTTGTTGAACCTGGAGCTAAGCTGGCAGCCGGAAGCACCAGCAATCCTTCCTTCTCCACCCCCAACAGAGCTGGGTCAAAACTACTTGTGTGGCCACACCCAACATTTATGCGGGTGCTGGGGATTCAAACTCAGGCATTCCTACTTGCACACGTGCTTTTATCCATTGAGGTAACCCTCTGGCCACAAAGGAGAGGGGGGCTCAAAGAAACCGAGTACATTATCCATGATCACATAACTGGGAAGCAATGACGTAGGCAAGACTGGAAATTCAGCTCTGTCTGGCTCAAGAATATTTGCTTTTGACCACACTCCCGCCCCCCCCAAGACACTTTACTGAATGAAAGCATTAATGATGAGACATTGTGTTGGTGCAAGTGTGTGTCCACGTGTGCATGGCCAGCCACTGCTGTGCATGAGTGTTGGAGCATGCGTGTGCAGCTGTCTGGGTGTCTGCATGTGGGGCTCTTTTATGGAAAGGCTTCCCCTGTTGTCTTGGTCTTGTGTGTGCAGGAGCTATACTTAGCCACAGCCGTGACTGTAATGAGCAGTTAGCTGTGCACCAGGCACTCACTGGGACCCGGTTTCCCAGGGAGATTGCTGGGGCCAATGTGTGTGTGTGTGTGTGCAGGGGGGGGGTAATGCAGCTTGGTGCTGGGGAATGCTAGAACAGAGCTGGGGGGTGGCTAGAGCTCATATGTCTGTGATTTGTTCAAACTAACAGTTCCCACTGGAAAAGCATCTTCTATACTGCAGTACCAAAACCTTCATCCAGGTCCTGCCAAGCTCACTGATTGGCCATTCAGGCCCACAGTCCCTTTATTGCCCTTGCTAGGCAACTGAAATAAAATCTTGGGCCATTGCTAGAGTCTGGGGATGGTGGGAAAAATGACAAGCAGATGGCAGAAGTTAGTCTAACGGAGGTCTTCCTGGGTCTCAGGAAAACCTCATTCTCAGTGCCACGTCCCCTGCCAGCAAAGCTACACTGTATAGTATAGTGTGCCCGCACTGCCTACACCGCTCACCCAGGCTGGCAACCAGGAAAAATAGCCTCTCCACCTCTTAACAGAAAGAAATTATAGCATGTTCAGTGTGTCCTGGGGTCTGAAGGCCAGACACCACTCTGTTTGCCTTTCAGGGGCTGTGGGGAAGGCAGGGCATGTCCTGTCACACAGCTCTGCCTCTGACCTCTCTCCAGCTCGATCATGGCTTTGTTCGCCGTCAAGCCCTCTCACCTCTGAAGATCCAAGCCCTCGCTCTCAACCCTCTTATTCTACCCATGAGCTGAGCCCACCCCTGCCTCAGGCAATACCACTTTCTGCGCCCATGGGCTCCATGTCTCTGCCCTCAAGTCCTCAGCTTTCAACCCCGGTTCTCTAGGATGTTATCATGTGATGGCAGGCAGTACTTCCTCTTTAGTCCTGAAGGTCAGAAACAGAAATCTGTCCATTCAGACAGCAGGACACCTCCTGCAGGGGGCTGAGTACTCACACTCATGCCCATGCACCATCCGCCTACCCACGGATACACACTCACAACACACTCACGAGAGATGTATCCACTCACCCACCCATTCATCTGTCTGCCCCTCCATCTGTCCATCCCTTCATCTCTCTGTATACCTATTCACCTGTCTATCCATCCACCTACCCAGACACACCCACTAGCCCACCCGCTTACCCATCCACCTCATTCCCATCCAGCTGTGTCTATTCGTATGGCCCTCCTTCCATCCATTCACCTACATGGACTCATCTTTCCATTCATTACTTCTGTCATCTGCCATTCTTGACCATAGGATCACCACCTCCCACAGAAGAAAGAACGCGGACTGACCATAGGGTCACTGCCTCCCGCAGAAGAAAGAACGGGGACTGACCATAGGGTCACCGCCTCCCGCAGAAGAAAGAACGCGGACTGACCATCGGGTCACCGCCTCCCGCAGAAGAAAGAACGGGGACTGACCCATAGGGTCACCGCCTCCCGCAGAAGAAAGAACGCGGACTGACCATCGGGTCACCGCCTCCCGCAGAAGAAAGAACGCGGACTGACCATAGGGTCACCGCCTCCCGCAGAAGAAAGAACGCGGACTGACCATCGGGTCACCGCCTCCCGCAGAAGAAAGAACGGGGACTGACCCATAGGGTCACCGCCTCCCGCAGAAGAAAGAACGCGGACTGACCATCGGGTCACCGCCTCCCGCAGAAGAAAGAACGCGGACTGACCATCGGGTCACCGCCTCCCGCAGAAGAAAGAACGCGGACTGACCATAGGGTCACCGCCTCCCGCAGAAGAAAGAACGCGGACTGACCATAGGGTCACCGCCTCCGCAGAAGAAAGAACGCGGACTGACCATAGGGTCACCGCCTCCCGCAGAAGAAAGAACGCGGACTGACCATCGGGTCACCGCCTCCCGCAGAAGAAAGAACGCGGACTGACCATCGGGTCACCGCCTCCCGCAGAAGAAAGAACGCGGACTGACCATCGGGTCACCGCCTCCCGCAGAAGAAAGAACGCGGACTGACCATCGGGTCACCGCCTCCCGCAGAAGAAAGAACGCGGACTGACCATCGGGTCACCGCCTCCCGCAGAAGAAAGAACGCGGACTGACCATCGGGTCACCGCCTCCCGCAGAAGAAAGAACGCGGACTGACCATCGGGTCACCGCCTCCGCAGAAGAAAGAACGCGGACTGACCATCGGGTCACCGCCTCCCGCAGAAGAAAGAACGCGGACTGACCATCGGGTCACCGCCTCCCGCAGAAGAAAGAACGCGGACTGACCATCGGGTCACCGCCTCCCGCAGAAGAAAGAACGCGGACTGACCATAGGGTCACCGCCTCCGCAGAAGAAAGAACGCGGACTGACCATCGGGTCACCGCCTCCCGCAGAAGAAAGAACGCGGACTGACCATCGGGTCACCGCCTCCCGCAGAAGAAAGAACGCGGACTGACCATCGGGTCACCGCCTCCCGCAGAAGAAAGAACGCGGACTGACCATCGGGTCACCGCCTCCCGCAGAAGAAAGAACGCGGACTGACCATCGGGTCACCGCCTCCCGCAGAAGAAAGAACGCGGACTGACCATCGGGTCACCGCCTCCCGCAGAAGAAAGAACGCGGACTGACCATCGGGTCACCGCCTCCCGCAGAAGAAAGAACGCGGACTGACCATCGGGTCACCGCCTCCCGCAGAAGAAAGAACGCGGACTGACCATCGGGTCACCGCCTCCCGCAGAAGAAAGAACGCGGACTGACCATCGGGTCACCGCCTCCCGCAGAAGAAAGAACGCGGACTGACCATAGGGTCACCGCCTCCCGCAGAAGAAAGAACGCGGACTGACCATCGGGTCACCGCCTCCCGCAGAAGAAAGAACGCGGACTGACCCAGGTGCAGATCACCTTCACTTTCGAAACAAAACCTGGGTCTCATCTTCCACTGACTTCCAACTAGATGACCTTAGACAAATCAGTTAATATCTCTGGTGGAGCCTTTTATTCATTTTTCCTTCGTCATAATGTCAAATCCTTGTCCCTCCCAAGACTACTTGGAAACAGACCGTGTAAACAAGGATCTGGTGATTTCCTGATCTATTCGGGCACTCCGTGGTCTTAGGTGTACTTTGTACCTTTGCGGGCTTCTGTTGAGTCCAAGAAGCCTATACCCGAGTAGAGTGTTTAGAAGGCCGAAGCAAGGAAGCGTTCTCTGGAAGCCCAGGACGGAGCCTGGGAGCCCTCCACAATGGAGAGGCTATCAAAACGTGCCTGCAAGGATGCGTCCACTTTACAAAAGGAAGTGAGGGCCGCCTTGCCTCGGGACACAGAAAGCAAGAGCAGGCTGGTGGGCAGGCGGGGAGCTAGAGGAGGCTGAGGAGCCTGTAGGTGAAAAGTGGGGAGGCTGTAAGAGCAGAATGTACAGGATTTCGAGAGTAGTAGCCATGAGGCTTCAGAGAGGGCTGAGGGCACAGGAAGCCACCGTGCTTCCTAACTCCCACGCTTGCAGACTGCTGGAGAGAAAAGAATACATCTGCCTGGTGACAGCCAGGCCTCAGAGACACAACTCCTGCCACCCAGAAAGGAAGCCAGTGCCTGGCATTTCTGACCTTTGTGCCACTAAATATATCATTGGCGACAGTGGTTCGTGGCCCTGAGGCCGTGAGGACACCAGGCTTCCACACTCCGCATCTCTGTGGCTCAGCCAGGGCCTCGGTGTACACTGAGGGACCTAGGCCCCGGTCCAGCTGGTGCTGACAGATCCTGCCCTCAGTAAACGCCGTCCCAGCTGCCAGGAACCAGGCCAGGGGCTCTGCTCCTCAGAGCCTCACCCGCCAGGGACACACATTGCTGTTCCCAATTTTCACTTGAAGAAATGGGCTCAGTTAGATGCCATCCGCCTAGTTCCACACAGAGGCAGAGTGAATACCACAACCCGGTATTGCCCTGCCTCTTCCCTGAATCACTCCCTTGCTCTTGACACGGTGGCCTCTCCCCACACAGGGCCTAACTAGGAACCATATTCTCTGCCTAAAATCTTCTTTCTGCTGCTGGTTGTACTGGATTCTCCAACCCCACTATGCATTCCTTACAGCCAAGGAAATGAAGACCCAGAAACGCGCTGGCTGGGCACCAAACGTGTACGCTTCTTGGGAGCCAAGTTTCCACGAGGAAGCACCCTGCAGATGAAGCACCTTGGGCAGATGAAGAGAGCGCTCGCTCCAGGGCTCCGGCGGGCTCCCCAGAGCCCAGCGGGCAGCTATGTTCCTCACAGCTGCTCAATGAGTCCCCGAGGTTGCACATACAAACTAAACTCATCTTTGATGAGTGAGCCGAGACGCTGGCCTCTGTGCAGCTGAACTGTGAAGCATGTCCCCAACCCCGACCTGGCAACAAGGCTCAAAAGCAGGCTTCTCTACCAGCTAAGAGGGCAGAAAGGGGTCCCTGGGAACCTTCCGGCAGCCCTGGGGCTCCGCGGAAGTCACTCCAGTACTACCAACTTCATTCGCAGACATTAGATTTCTGTTCTAAGAACCAGCAAGACTAGTGACTTCAGAACACCCTCTCCCCGCAGAAGCACTGAGAATGATCTAATTTGCACCTGTGCTGGCCACGTGCATTTTGCAAAGCTCTGTGTCTTAATTCATAGTAGCTTTCTGTTTCTTCCCACTGGTCAGCCAGGATGGCAGAGGTCACACACCTCCCAGTCTACAGATCTAGCGAGGGCCACATCCTCTCCCTCGTTACTTTTACGACACAATGTAGCGGGAAGCTCATGAGGGGTTTGGGGCTGGAAGCAACCGTTCAAGCTTCGTCTGCCTGCACCAACTTCCCTCTGGCCTTACACCCAGCTCTGGAGTCAGCTCACCATCCCAGTCTGGTGACAGCTAGGCAGGATTGGCCTTCAGAGAGAAGTCACTAAACAGCCAGGCAGAAACCCCCTTCCATGAAGAGCCGGCCTGTGCCGGCCGCTGTGACCATGGAGGGGGGAGGCCAGAGGAGGGCACTGCAGGCATGGACAGGGTTGAGCTCTCTAGCTGGCAGGCTTGGAGCGGACACCAAGGCAGCACCCCGCCCCTGCCACCCTGCAGGAAATCTGTGAGGAGCAAAACCCTTTCTGACCTAGCACTGTCCCCTGGCTCTGGAGATGCCTCTGCTGGGCCTAGAGCCCCAGACTTCACGCCTCTAACTCTCTCCGATGTCCAGACGCCATGTGGCTCTCTGCCCCGTTTCTTTCACTACCACCCTCGCTAAAAGTGCCATCGCTGTGGCGCTGGTTCCCCTTCGGCACATTGCATTTCCATTGTTTTCTGTCTCTCGTGGTGGCATGTAAGGTTCCAAGGGCGCCGGCTTCTGACACTTTTGGGTGTTTGTTTTGTTTTGGGTTTTTCTTTTTCTTGGCTTGATCCCTAACATGATTCCTAGTACGGACAACCGTGCCTACCACATAGTAGGTGCTTCTCAATATCTGCTTGATAAATCAATTTCTAAATGAGCACAGAGTTCTAGCAGTAGACCCGAAAGGGTCTCTATGTGCAGCTGAGGTGCCATGTGCCGTGGCAGAGGAAGGGGATGGGAGGGACGCCATGGGCTGTGGGGAAGGTAGGAACGGGGCTGGCAGCCATTGAGTGAGAGGTGGACAGGGCATTTGAGGCCCTTCGGAGGCTAGGAAAGTTTCCCTCATCTGCCTCAGCCTGGCACACTGAGGTTGGCTCCGGAGGCCCCGAGTTCAGCTGTCCGGGGCTGCCCCTGCTAATATTAGCCTGTCCCCACCCAGCCTGGCGTCAACTTGGCGGGGTAGCCCAGCCTGAGAATGGGCACTGGCCCTGTCTACTGGCACCTACAGCAAGCAACTCTCACCCCTGGATCCAAGATCCTTCAAAGCTCTGAGGTCCAAGGGACCCCTGCCACTGCCCCTCCCTGTACCTGAGAACTTCCTGCCAGAGAAGCATCAGAGCTTGGAGCTAAGGGGCGTGGCCTCCTCCACTGCCAGGCCCACCACGCTGGCACACTTGTCAGCCTCTCAGGTCACTGAAATTGGCTCTTGGCCAGAGTCTGATGTCAGCGGCCTGACTGCCTCCCTCCCTCTCACCCAGCAGGTGGAAGTTCTGCCATCTCCCTCTAGAGAAGGAGGAAGAGCAGAGGTCCATTGCAACAGACAGGGAGACGGACGTTCAAGGGGAATGTGACCTGCCTGTAATTGTGGGGTCTCATGGGAGAATCTTGGCCTATCTCCCAGAGTGACGTCATGAAAGCCAGATCCTGGGAGGCCGAGTAAGCTTGAGTCCTATGGGCCAGCGTAGGTTAGGTGGCCCCTGGAAGAGGAATTTTTTAGGAGATTTGGGGGTTCAAAGAAGAAAGTGGGTGGGATTTTCTGTGGCCCTACAGAACTAAACACTGGTTACGTTATGGGTTCTAGACAGAAGATGTAACACATTTAATTCTCCCAATTGCCCTATGAGAAAGGAGCTATGAATAGTCTTCTCTCGGGGCACAGACGGCGTGGGGCACTTGTCCAAAGTCACACAGCTGGCGAGCAGTGGGGCTGAGACTTGAACTCAGGTCTCCCCACTCAAAAGGCCTGCCCTAAGAAGAGAAGGGGACACTGAGTCACACTGCCAGGGTCGAATAGTCAGGGACTGACTGATGTTCAAGACTTGCCCCACATTTATTCTACTGCATGCATGGCTGAAACTGAGGGAAGGCTCAGTGGCTGAGAGCACTGGCTGCTCTTCCAAAGGACCCAGGTTCGATTCCCACCACCCACATGGCAGCTCACACCTGTCTGTAACTCTAGTTCCAGAACCGGACATCCTCACACAGGCATGCAGGCAGGCAAAACAGCAATGCACATAAAAAGTAAAATGAGAAAAAAAATGAGAGAGAGAGAGAGAGAGAGAGAGAGAGAGAGAGAGAGTCCCAGGAGAAGTTGGCTTAGGTTAGACCATGCAGGGTTTGGGAGCTCTTTGCCTCTTTGTATATAGGGCTTAGATCTCTGACTGGGTGTGCCCAGGCTGATGCAGCGGGAGATGGGAGTTTGGACAGGGCCCGGGATGTGAACACCTTCACCTGCAGGCCTGGAGTGCCCGCAGTAGCAGAGGAAACCATACCTTGATCTGGGTATCACAGCAGTTCATCACCATACCTTAGCCTGTTCACCAGGGCTCCAGTATGGGAGAGGGAAAGATTCCCAGGTAAGGCAAGAAAAAAAACGGGATTCAGCGAAGGGTGAACTCAAAAGCATGACCCCTGTTCTATCCTGCAATTGCTTTCTTCATTCAATAGTTGTGTTTGTTTTGAGGTGACGCCTTGCTATGTAGCGTAGGCTAGCCTCACTGGAGCCCCTCCTGCCTCTGCCTCCTGAGTGCGGGGACTGCAGGCATATACTGCTGCTCCAACCCACACCCAGATTGCTCGACCTTCAGCAAATGCTTATTTAGCACTCATCTTTTCCAGGTACTGCGCTGGACTTCAGGGATGCCACAACTGGTAAGAGGCCGGAATTACTGGAGGACAAACAAGCAAGGCCAGTAAGGAAAGCACGCAGAACGCCGCCGGATGCCCAAGAGAAAACCGTGGTACCCAAGAGGGAGGAAGCTGGAGGGAAGCGAGATGGATACAAGCTGGCAAAAGATGAGTGGGTGGGACCTGGGCAGGAGGACATAAGAAAGAAGGTTGGAGAAGGTCGCTCTTACAGACACTTACAGTCCCTGGAATGAGTTAGGCTTCTCCTCTGAGCGAGCCAGAACCCTGAGGGGGACAGAACAAAGGACTGATGGGTTCCAGTAACCTTGGTTAGGGCCCTGGGCAGAACAGAGTGAGCAGGGCTGAGGTGAGGAGGTAGGAGGCTGCAGGGAAGAGTCTACAAAGGCAGCTTCCGCTAGAGAAGTTAGGGGTGATGGGGTGTGGGGACTCCGGGCGAGTGTGAAGCTTTGTGCCCGAGTATCTCGACGAGGCAGTTGGGCTTTGCTGAGAAGGAGCCTCACCCCAGCCTCCATCATCTTGCTGCAAGGAGGACCAGAGTGACAGAACAGCTCTGCTGACCTACGCGCACTACCCAGTGGTCTGTGGATCCTGACACTCCCCTCCTCCGCCCCACTGCCTACCTCGGCACCCCTCAGCCTCTAACAGGATGCACACGAGTCATCTGGGCATCCTGTTAGAATGCAGGCTCAGCCTTGGCTGTTTGGGCTGGGGCTTGAGACTTCACTTCTAACAAGCCCCAGCCAACCCCCACCAGCTCGCGTTGCTTTTACAGCAGCCACCCATGTAGTCGCCATAACAGGAACCGTCTCCTGCTAGCATCAATGTCACCGGCAACGGCCAGTCCTAGGATTGGAACCTCTGCAGGAAACAGCCCAGGAATCTGAACTTCTTGGAGCACCAGGTAGCTCTCAAGGGTTAAGTCTGGGCAGGAAGGTCCTCCAGCACCTATCCCCGAGCCTCCATGACAGCCAATGGCAAGACTATCACCTCATCCCACATAGCATTCCTCTACTCTGGGCCTTCCCCCAGCACAGTCAGATAGCAGAGGTCCCCTCTGAATGGCTTCTCGCCATTTTCTGAGGGCTGACAGCCAAGGAAAGGCCCTGTGGAAGAGGACAAGAGCCGGTGTGCGCTGAGCAGACGAAGCACAAGGCCAAGCTGGTACCACAGCTCTGAGCCTGCCTGTGGGCTGGTGACCTACCCAGCAGGGGTGGCTACTCTGCAATGAATGGATGAATGAATGAATGAATGAATGAATGAATGAATGAATGAATACCCGTTGAATGTGCCAAGTGAAGAGAGGCTCTGAAGACCCTTCCCTTGGGCTCCTTCCCACTTGGTGACAAGGCTTGTGTCCAGACAACTGGGCCTATGTTCTGGAGAATAGCTAGGCTGGTGTGGAAGGAGAAAGAGGAAGGACTCGACTTGTCTTTCAGCTCCTTTGGGAAGCTGAAGTCCAGAATGCCATGGCTAGGAGATTCTTAGTGCCCATTGAGATCAACCTTCCTGGGTGACAGGTGGAGAAATTAGCCCCAAGGCATTGGGTCTTGCCCAGACCAGCTCAGTAGCTACAGTGGCAGGTTATAAACCTTGTTCTCGTTGCCCACAACCTGGAGTTGGTGATCTCATCAGTGCACATCCCTAGGTGCAGGCCTTCAGAGGTTAAACACTCATGCCTGGTCTACATTGGGCAAGCTGGGTGCCTTGGTACCCAAGGCCTTCAGTCCTAAAGAAGGAGGTTTGCACAGGCAGCCAGGAGCTCAGAAGGGAGCAGAAAAGGACAGCGAGTTCAGGTAGGGGTGTAGATGAGCAGAAGCCCAGAAGTGAAACAAAGCCTGAAGACCTGAGGGAATCTGACCAAAGGGGATAGTAGGAGACAGGTCCCAGACCAGAGCTAAGGAGCAACCCGAACTCTTCCCAAACTATGTCTCACACAAGCTAAGTTTCCATTTTCCCTGGTTCCTGTGCCTTTTCCTGAGGGACCTAGCTTATACCAATGGGAGTGGGAGACTGCTGGGCAGTGTGGGACTGCTGGGCAGTGTGGGGGCACTTTCTTCTTTGAGAATACCAGAGAGCTCCTTTAGTCCATCTGAAACATGGCCCTCATGCTACGATCCAGGTCAGGGCTTGCTGAACAGGATCTGGACAGGCCCCAGCATCTCTGCAGCAGGGGGCGGACCACCTGCTCCACGCATGAGCTAAGGACCCTTGGACATGTGACGTCACTTCTCAGCGATGAGGGCATGGGAATAATAACGTAGCCCTGGGAGGTGTTGTAAGACCTGGACGAGAACCTGTGAATGGAGCCCTTTACAGTATGACATGCATAAGCACGTGAAGAAACAACGGTGGCACTGAGAAACGCAGGTGATCTGCAAATTTTGACTGGGGAGGTGTTAGGAACTGGGCACAAACCCTGGATCCACTGACCAGAGAAGTCTCACAGCATGACGCTTGGGTCTGGGAGGGCAAATGACTGTTTATTCTATCTCCATCTGGAGAGGAAATGTGGGGGTAGGAAGGGGGGCAGTACAACAGAAGCCAAGAGCGCGTGAGTTTGGGTCCCGCTGACACATGCGGTGGTGAGTTATGCCTTCCCCTCACTGAGTCTGTGTTGTCTATCCTGGATGGGGAAGGTGGCCATGATAATTTCATACTTCCCTAGGCCCCTCCTGCTATGCCCACCTGTGCACTTCCTGTAAAATGCCACCTTAGGAAAAGAACTCCATTAAACTGGAGTAGCATGAGCCCCTGTGGGGCACCTGATCACTCACATCTGTATATCTCACCAGGTTTTCGTCTTCCATCACTCCTGGTGATGTCTGGTGACACTAGCCTGGCTTCAGTGAGAGTCCTGTTACTGCTGAGACAGCCTTCTGTTCCCTGGTGGTAATTTTCCATCCACTGACTCCTCTTCCCCCATCCTCACCCTGCTCCTCAGCTACAAGCTCCCACCGGCCCTACGGTTTTCTTCACAGGTGAGCCCAATGGTTAGCCCCTACTGCAAGGTCCCGTTGCGTGGGTCCCTGTACTTAATGTCATGAATACGCTCTGCTTTCCTATAGACCTGTGCTTTGATCCATGTCCTTGAAGAACTTCTCTAATAGTAGTGGCTGGAGGTACCCAAATAACAGCTATCCATACCACATCCTATGCACAGGGGAAGTCCCTTCCAACCAACTAAATCTCCTAAACAAACGCTGGCAGCCAGCTGCCCAGGCTCTCCTTTGCTCCGAGCCACCTTCACAGACGGGAGCTGGGACTGGGGTAGTGGCCAGGCTGACCCAGGAGTGACAGCAGGGTGCGGCTTAAGGCCCTGACCTTTTGGTCCGGAGTGGAATACACTGGTCATGAGACTGCTCAGAATAGCCAGAGACACTAAATTCAGCTGTCGTGGGAGGCTTGAGGTCCCTGGCTCAGGCAGTGGACCCTGGAATGAGCCCCTACCAGAACCCTCCCCCACCTCTGAGACTCGTCTCATCTGCCCTGGGAGACTTAAGCCAAGAACCCCCAAAGCTTCTAGTAGCAAACGCCAAGCCTCCAGATTATTGAAGCTGCCCCCAGGGTGGCCGAGTCCAAACCCTCTCCAAGGTGAGACTCCACAAGTGCCTGCTGAGCTTGGAGTCAGAGATGAGGGTTCCCAGATATGCTGCTCGCCTGTGACCTTGAGAAATCACTCCTCTCCGGGCCTCAACCCTGCTTGTCATAACAGCTCCCACTGTATTGAGTGTAGAGGAAGCTTATGGCCTGGAGGAGATCACCCTGAATGAGCAAGGCTTCTCATGAACGTGCAACCAGCAGCCAGATTTGTCCTGAAGGGAGGGGCCCTGGGGCCGAACCCTGGGGACCAGGAAGGTACTGCCGAGAAACTGCTTTTGTGTGGGTGTGAGGAATAAGGACAGGAATGAGTTAGGAATAAAGAGTCCTGGGGGTGGGGAGGGGACATGAGGAGAAAGCGTAAGCAGCCAAACCAGGGCGGATGATCACTCCTTGCGTGGTGACTAAAGTCAGGCAAGAGCACACTGGAGAGTCAGGCTGGACCCAAGAGGCCCAGCATGAAACTGGGAAGTCCTGCAGCCTTTGATGACCTGACCGGTTCTCCTGCTGAAAAGGCCTTTGTGTGTGTCAAATGGAAAAACGGGCCAGAAGGACTGGAGCTGGGGGAAATGGTGACGAAGCTGCTGGAGAGGTGGGCCTGAGGCAGCCATGGGAGTTTGGCACGCCGTAGGCGGTAGGCATGGTGGAGGAGAGGATGAAGGTCAGAGATGGTGGTGAGGTAAGACAGTATCACGGAGCCACAGCAGAAATACCAGCAAAAGGTAAGTCAAGCCACAGCATCAACCCGCATTTCTGACTGTTTCCTGTGAGCCTGGCCGTCCATGGTTTCCTGGGAGAAGCTCGCTCTACGTGAACCTCTATGGTCAGTCCTCCCAGCAGTCCTCCCCCGTTCATCAGTGATGAGGCGAAGGATGCTAGCTCACAGGTACCTGGTCTGTGGTTTTCTTTACTCAAAGGGCCTTGGGGTTTTGGAGGTACAATAAAAAAAATAAACACAAGGACTCCTGGTAAACCACAGTGGCTGGATGTGCCGTGACGCTGCTATAGGTTTCCATTACTTGCCAGCATGTCTCAAGGATCCCCTGTCGGGGCAGGAGCGAGCTGCCTAAGAAGTCTCTGCTAATAGTTCTGTCTTCGCCTCAGACCACAGCCTGGGCTCCCAGAGTTGTCTTGGAAGTGGGACCCAGGGAAAGAAGAGAATTCTTTGGCTAGGCCCTTCATTGTAGCCAATAGGTGACTACCCCACAAAGAGCTAAGAAGCTTTAAGGCTGAGGACAGGGCAAAGTGGCAGAGAGGGACAGAGAATCAGAGAAGAGGTAGACAGTAGAGTGCAGAGAGGTGGGGCTCCCCAGCTTTGAGACCATAGGCACTCATCTCATCGGGTCCAGTGACCTACGGGGACCGATGCCACACATAGACACATATCAGAGACACTCCCTGGCCTGCAGCCTAGAGACAGACCATCATCAGCCCTGATATGACACTCCTGGTGACATGTAAATCACAGACAAAGACCTAGGGGCCTCTGACCTCAGCTGACTCTCAAGGAGGTGCAGAGGACAGGCTTAGCCAGCCGGTCTTACACACATGCTCTCACACCTCTGCAAGTTTTCACACAAGAACTGCACTCCTGCCTGCCAACACCCGCTCACCCCGCCATGCCCGCCAGTGTAACTTCGGGAGGCAGCTTGTTCCACATGCCTCGTCCCCTCCTGCACATAGTTATAGCAACACTCACACCTTTGTGTGTCTGTGGATGCAACAACCCCATCAGCCCCAGCTCACCTCACTCCCCAAGCCTGCTCTGGAATGACAGGGGCCTGGCTGCTCTGGCCAGCACTGCTGCCCCTTATAGCTCCAATGGGACATCCTCTGCCAACCAAACGGTCCTTATCTTCCACAGCCAATATCCCGATAGCTCCTTGGGGGAAAGTGACCTCACTGCTGACCCGCACATCCACAACTGGCCTGTCGGGGACACATATCTTCTGAGGTATGGCATGCAAGAATATTCTTCAGTCAGACAGCCCAGAAGTCCCAGGAGATGGAAACAGCAGGCAAGGGACCTACAGAACGCCACCCTCTTCCAGGTACACTCAGGCCACACAACATCTCTTTCACATACAAGCACTAATAGCAACAATGACACACATCTAAGACCCCTCTTATACAGAACACACATTGTCACACATGGGACCTCACAGTTTCTTAACACATAACCACACACTTTGTCACACAGAATATTCACAGATAGCATTGCACACATAGGCTTACACATACACATGTACACTTCCACACCTGGCCACACATCTCTAAGAGATACACTGACCTGGATTCTCACGGGCAGCATGTCTTACACATGTATCTTTTTTTTTTTCTTATTACACACATTCTTTCACAGCCCCCCTCTCTCTATCACACACACACACACACACACACACACACACACACACACACACGGCACCACCATCTATCAACACGCATATAATCTCACATCCAATTTCTTTGACATAGTATCTTTCTTATACTCACAGTCTCAACACACACACACACACACACACACACACACACACACACACGAACACGTGAGTGTCCCCAGAGTCACACTCACTTAACATTTTTATTCTTACACACGAGGAGTCTCACACACCCACACAGAAGCTGATGCACAAGGTTTTCTAGTTTATATTTCACACACAGACACAGACTGTATCACATGTAAGATTCAGGTCTAGAAGCAAGGGAAAAAATTAAATGCTAAACCCAGACCCACCAATCTGAGAAGGCTTTTCCAGGCTGTGAGGGGGAGGAGCAAACAAAGGTGATGCAGGGCGGGCAGCATCAGAGCAGAGATGGAGGGGGGAGGAGGCAGGAGCAGCTGGTCTCTGCGCAGGGCTGCAGAGAGGCAGCACAATGCAGTTAGGCTGGCCAGACGGGCAAGCGGCAGGGGCCTGGTTCTAATCCCATCTCTTCCTTTAGTTCTCCCTCTCTCTGTGGGTCTCAGTGTGGTCCCCACGCAAGTAAAAAAGCACTACAACCGTCTCGTGAGGCTACTCCAGAAAGAGAGTAGCGCTGCTTTTGAGAAGGGGGCACCCACTAACACCCACCTGTACCCCACACCCCACCTGCTGCCTCCGGCCGTCCAGCTCGTCCCTTCACCTGCTCTTCAGTGGCCACTCGTGTGAGTTTCTCGGCTGCTCAGCCTTGTGGTCTTGGACTGACTGGACCTAGGTGTTCTGCTTGTCCCCTCTGAGTGAAGGCCACCCCACAGCCCAGGAATGGCCAGTGCGTGGGAAGAGGAAGGGAGAAGGTGGAGCACACCCTACTGACCCTCACCTGCCCTGACACATGTGTACACTGATCACAGCAGAGGACAAGGAGGCAGGAGGAGGGGCCCAGCCCTCTGCGCTGCCCTAAAGAAGTTGGGCTGACTCCAGGGGGCCAAGGTCAAATACAGGCGGCAGGGTTGCTCTGTCCCAGGCCTCAGCCTGGCATGTCAGGCTTCTCTCTCCCAGCCTAGGCGGGTTCATTCTCTCAGTCCCGCGTTCCAGCCCCTCCCCACAGCTCAGCATAGCCTCCAGTTACATAATCCTCTAGCTGTAGTGGCCTCTGTCATCAAGGAGAAGGGAGGAGAGTCGGCCTCTGCAGGGCCCCAGGTCACCCCACACAAAGGCAGGGGCCAGTGGCCGCCCCAGGGGAGAATAGGTCCAGAGACTTTGATTTAAATTTTACTTGGCTTCCTACTTCCAGGTTGACCTTGGCCAAAATCCTCAGTGGTAACATGGGAGGCCAAGAGCCCGCTCTGCCTCCCTACCCCAGCACCTGTCCTAAGATTCAGGGTATGAGTTTTGACCTGCTGTCCCCACCCCACAGGCCTTTCTGTTTTATCTTAGCGTCAGATCTGTCAGGTGTCTGCCTGTACGGCCCTTCCTCCTCCTTGGGTACCTGAGACCCCCTTCCTCCCCCCCAGCTTTGTCTACTGATCCTCTGTGGATTCCAGCTCCTCCTCAGGCGGCTGGGCCCTGAGCTCTGGCTCGGTGTCCCGGTGAGTAAAGGAGAAGTTGACCTGGAGCAGTAAAAGGCAGCTGGACAGAAGCAGTCCTTCGCCTGGGAGGACCAGAGGTGGCCTGTAGATGGGGGAGGGGCCGTTTAAATTCCTAGCCCTACCCTGTCTCGTCCTTGGCACTCTTCAGGCCAGAGAAGAGCTGAGAGCCCCCGAGTTTGTCTTCCAGGGTTAGGTGTCTCTCTGGGACCTCTTGGGGACACGGCCCATCAAACGGTCCCTGCAGTCCACCATTCCCTCCATTTCATGGAGGCCATCTGAAGGGCCAAGGTCAGCAGCAGGGAGTCCTTTCTCTCTAGTGACAATCCGCTCTTTCTGAAGGGGTGTGGCTGAGGAAGGCACACCCACTTCACACATTTCCCAGGGGCCAGAGGAAGTTTAAAGCTTTCTTAAGTTCTTCCTCCAGGCTCTTCCCGGACCCAGGAGGGCAGGTGAGACAGAGGTCACTGTTCTCTGTGCCCCACCCCCAGCCCAGACCCACACCAATCATCAAGCTACTAATTAGCCACGAGCATATCCAAGATCATCTCCTTGGAAAGCTTAAAGAAGGTCCCTGGGGAGGGAGGGGCTCTCTCTAGCTTCCCAGCAGGCTAACACCTTTCCTGCTCCAGCGGCTCCCTGACCAGGGAAGAAGGAGTCCCCACCTCCCCCAAACCAAAGGGCAACTCCCACCTTCACAGTACACCTTCTAAAGGCACGATGGACCCTAACAGGAGTGTGGGTGTCATTGTCATGTACGTTCAAACATGCACACACGCTCACTTGTTCCCACATACTTCACCCATCCAGTGTACTTACATCAGTATGCATGCAGTCTGCTCACACACACACACACACACACACACACACACACACACACACACACCCATTCATATGCTCCCATACAACCAGCAATACAGACTCACGTATACAAAGCCAGTCACCATTGTAAAGTCACCCCTGCTCTCTCACACACGTACACACCCCCCTCCGTTCAGAAATCTGGGCACTCACTGTCCATTGCCCCCTGCCCGCGGGAAGCGACAAAGGCTGCCTTTCCGGGTCAGGTCCTTCTGGTGGATAAGCTGTCACTTACCCGCGCATAGCGGGATGAGTAGGGGTCCTCGAACAGCGCCCAGATGCGCGGCTGCCAGCGGCGCCAGAAGCCGCCAGGCCGGCCATCTGGGGAGTCACTGAGCGCCAGTCTCTTGGTCATCTCCAGCTCGTCCTCGCCGTCGCCCGAGTCGCCTGGGCCGTCGGCATCTGCGTCGTCGGCGCTGTTGTCCAGGGGCGCGCCGCCAAAGCTGTCCAGCGCCTCCTCGGCGTCGCGGTGCTGGCGGTAGGTCATCCAGCAGCAGGGCTCCACGTCCGTCTCGTCGATGCCCCAGAAGGCCAGCTCCTCCTCGTAGAGCGGCCCGCACACGTCGGCCGGGCAGTGCAGCTTGCCGGTGCGGTAATAGTTCAGGATGTGAGCGAAGACGCCCGGGTGGCGGTCGAAAAAGAACTCGTCGGCGCGCGGGTCATAGTCGAAGTGGCTGTGGGCGTCCGGCTCTGCCAGCCAGGCAAGCCGCGTGCCGGGCAGCGTGCGCAGCGTCGAGCGGTACGTCTGGTGGCGCGTGCCGCCCACGTTGATCACGATGCGCTCGCTCTCGTCCCCTTGGCCCATCGCGGCGCCCCCTTAGGCATGGCGCGGCCCAGCGACACCCATGGGAGCTGCCGCCAGGGGGAGTTGGCGACGGGGAGGGGGGCGCAGGGCCTCTTCCCCCCCTCCCCCCAGCCGTCGGGGGGCACAGAGGACCGAGGCTCTGGCCACCCACCCCAACGAGCGACCCAAGCTCCCTCAGGAGGAGCTGTCAGTCAGGTACGGGCCCAGGGGTGTGTGCGCGGGCTCCCGAGGGTCTGCAAAGCACCTAATGTGAGAGGGAGCTGGCCTGGCTGCGGAGGAGGCAGAGGAGGAGAGGAAGGAGGGAAAGAGGGAGGGAGGGAGGGAGTGGGGCGGCGCTCAGCGGCGAGCCCCGGGAGGAGGGGAGAGAGGGTGGGGGGGCCGGGCTCCCAGTAGCATCTCAGCGGGAAAATGGAGAAACCGACACAAAGCTTTTTAGGGGAAGGTCAGCGGCTCCGTTCCGAGGGCCGGGCCGAGAGAGCAGCCCCAACAGGGGAGGTGATGGGGGGACGGGAAGTCCGCGCTCGCCTCTGCGGTGGTCGCCGCGGCGCGCTCCCGGTGTGATGGGGACGGATGCAGGCGGCTTTCCTCCGTGTGTGGCGGGTCCCCTGCGGCTCTCCTTGCCTGGCTGCCTATTCCCCTCGGTGGCGGGTGAAGCTACCCGCCTGCCCTCCTCGTTCCTTCCCCCCGCCTCCCGGAGGAGATGGCGGGTCCCCTGGGCTGGGGCACCTGGGTGCTGCCCCGCGGGGCGGTCGCTGAGCGCAGCGCCTGGTGCGCTCGGGGCTCGATCAGGGGTTCCGCTGGGCTGCGTTGGGACTCGGGCTTCGGCGGCGGTGCTGAAGGGACAGCTCCCGGACGGCCGCCGAGCAGCTCTGGGCCGAGTGAAGACGCTTCTCTCGGCCCGGTTGGTTGGCGGGGCCGGCGGACACTGGCTCCGGTGTCCCTGCGCCCCGCGCTCCGCTCCCTGATCCGGGAGGGCGGGCGGCGCTGGCAGCCGGAGCGAGGGGCGCTGCCGAGGTCGGGCCCGGGAGGCGGGGGTGGTAGGTCCGGGCGCGGCGCAGCGAGGCTGGCGAGGCCAGGGAGGCGAGGCGCGGAGCGGCCACCGCCACCGCCGCCGCCGCCGCCGCCGCGCCGCTGCTGCCTCCGGGCTGCTGCTCCGCCGCCTGCTCGCTCGCTCGTTCGCGCGGTCCGCATCCAGCCCGCGGCTCTCCGGACACGGGCACACGGCGCGCGCAGCCGCACTCGCCCCCGGAGGGAGGCGCCGCGCTGGGTCCTAAAAAGCCCTGGTTCTGCGCCCCCCTCCTAGGCCCGCACCGAACCCGGCCTCCCTCAACCCCGGCGCTGGGGGCGCCCGCCCTCCCTTGCCTCTGGCTCCGTGGGGACCCGCCGACGCTCCGCCCTCGGGGAGCTCCACCGGTTGGGTGGAAGCTCCCAGCGACGTCTGGGCCCGCGCCCCCCCACCCCCACCCCGGGTCACACCGAGGTGAGAAGGGCGTCGGCCAGCTCCTCTGCTTCTAACCCCGGAGCCATCAGATCCTCCGTAGGCAAGCCATTCCTGGACCAGGACTAGTACTGACCTCTCAAGGAATCCCTTAACACCGACCCTTCCCAGGGAACCTGAAGGCTCCATGATTCTTCCAGAGATACCTTATCTCTTACACGGACTGCAAAACAGTTCTTTTCTCACCAACTTTCCATTCATGATTAATCTTGAGCACCTCTTAATCCTTTGGACCCTTTCTGGCCCTGCACCCTTCCTAACTCTCCACGGTGACTTAGTCACAAGAATAACACACGGATCTCAGTTTGCCCAGTAACTTGAATTATTATGAAAAGAGGTGCAAAGACCACTTGGCTCCTTGAATACTGACAGTCTCTCCCCCCCCACCCCCACCCCCCACCCCAATAGCTTCAGCTGCCCTGGGTGGTGAGCCAGTGTGTCTGGGGGCTGTGGTTCCTACAGATTCAAAGTTGATGCTGGGGACAGAGATTGTATTTCTGACCTCAAAGTTCTCCGGGCCCGGTTTATTTAATCAGCAATCATTGTCTTCAATCCTTACTCCTTCAGATTCTGTACCAGTCACAAAGTCCCAAGGGACAAATCAGACCTAGCTGTTGACCCCCCAGGGGCTCCCAGCTTTTTGGGAGAAGTGGGCAGGTGGGGTTGAGAGGGGCTGGAGGTCAGGCCCAGCTCCAGAGGCTGCTGACCTGTGAAATACACTCACTGATTGCTGTCCATCGCAATCAAACTCAGGCTACCCTGGCAAGGGGGTAATTAGGAAGTGAGAGGCTCTTATTTACTTTACTTGTTGGCATTTGTTCACTGTACAGGCAGCTGTCTGTCTGTCTATACTGACCTACAGACACTGCTGTGAGCCTGGGGACAAAGCTGTGCCACAGACATCTCTCCTCACCTGATCATGGGAATGCTGGCCTTAACGCGAGGAAGGTCTGCGTGTCGCAAGGGGAAGCGTGGAAAGGTAGAGGGGGGCGAGAGGCAGGCGTGAGGGGAGCAGGAAGCAGAGCTATCAGAAAGGGGCAGAGATGGGGGACAAAGAGGAGAGGGGTCTGAGGAGACTGCTCTCCAGGAGCTAAGGGCAGCGTTCCTCCAGCCATTTCCCTTTCGGCAGCAGGGTAGAGTAGTTTCAGTGTCCTCACTCTGGCCAGTGTCAGTCCTGTGCCCTGACCACAGGGAGGTCCAGTGTGGTGCACTCCAGCCTGGCTCCAATTCAGTTCCCCAGGACACAGGCTCCCAACCCTAGGATAGACAGAAAAGACACAGAGACCCCAGAAGTGAGATTAAATAAATAAATAAATAAATAATAAAAAAAAGAGGCATGTAGAGACAAGGACACACACACAGACCCAGCTGTGAACAGTCAGGATGATCACCAAGGAAGAGCCCCCCCTAGACTGTCCCTTCCTCCCAGACAGAAATCCAGGATCCCCTCCTCAGGAAACCTGAAGAGCCAGGGTGTCTGCAAAGCCCCTTAGGATCAGAGCTTGGCTCTCCAAATGTCTCTCTAGCTCATCTCACTTCTATCAAAGGACTGTCAGCACCTCTGGCGATCGCCAGCTACTGCTTTTCTACACACAGCCCTAAACGCTGACGCCGCTCACTGAAATCTGGGTGATTTAGGAAAAGCTAGGAATGGGATTGGGACCCTAGAGTTCCAGTTTCAGAGACACTGGATGTCCAGACTCCCTAACCGAGGCTGAGTCCAAGGTCCCTGAGGGGTCGGTACTGAGCTCCGTCGTACCCCACTCCATGGTGAGCACTGGTGGGAGCACCGCGTGACCTGGGTGTGGGGAGGAGCAGGCTGAGAAGGGTCTAGGTCTTGGAGGGACAGAGAAAATGCTCCTGGTAGGGAAAAGTTGGGTGGTGATGACTCTTAGTCTTGGAGAAAGTTACAGGAAAACAGGTGTGCCAGGGCTGGAGGGAGAGGGCATGGGAAAGGGGTTCTAGCACACTCCAAGAGGTCAGCAGGCTGAGTTCAAATGGGGGAGCCTCCCTGAAGAGCCCCACTGTAAGCTTCCCACTGTGATCCTTGCTGACACCTTCCCCCGGTTCTTCAAGCAATGTTCCCACTTCTGTACCCTAAGAAGGACACAGGAATCTCTCCTTCACACCAAGAGGAGGCTGACATTCACAGAAAGTCCAGAAAAAAACAAAATGAAAACACAGGGGAAAAAATAAAACAAGGAACAGAGAAATACAGTTTCGTGGAGGGGAGGAATCGCTGACCAAGCCCAGCTTCTTCCCAGAAATATGAAAACCTTGCCCCTTGCCACCTTCAGCTGTCCACAGCGGAGCTGCCTGCCCCTTTACAAGGGAAGGCTTACAGACCTGTACTAGAGTGTCTTTGGTACCTGTGTGTGGTTGGGGATGGTCTGTGCGGTCCCAGGGTTCTGAGCAGGAACTAGAACAGACTGCGGAGTGGCCCACCTTTGACTAACTGTGGCCTCCAGCGAGCCACTCAATTCCCCCGTGCTTCAGTGGCTTACAACTGTGTGGGAGTAGTTCTTCACTCCTGTGCTCTGGGGTTTGTTTTCCTGTTCGGGCTGCAGAGGAAGGAGGGCTAGGATAGAGGAAGCCCCCTGCAGGAATTGCTGACCTCAAAGGATGAACTGTTCTGGGTGAGGAGTAAGAAGAAATATGAGGGGATACCTGGAGCCAAGGTGCACCGATGTTGTCACACCTGGAACTCGCAGGCCTTAGGTGCAGTCCTGCTGCGCTCCGGAACTGGCCCCGGTCCAGCCCCTCCGGCCTTTGTCCAGGTTGGCACAGGGTTCGTGCAGCTCTCCCAGGTCAGGAGCTTCCGTGTTCCGCGTGGGTTAGGCTGCCATCTTGTGGCTGGGCCTGGAATCTACCCTCAACTGGCTGTGCTGAGTATCTTCTGCCTGCCCTTCTGGACTGGGCCAAGGAGCTGGCAGGCATCCTCTTTCCAAGTCAGACCTCCTCCCTCTAATGCTCAACGGAGAGCAAAGCCAAGAGGCGCCATTGTGGGCAGTTGGTGACCTTGGCCACCTGTCTAGTTTGGTTGGTGACCCTGGTGTTGTGCTGGGCTGCGTGCAGCTGAGGCAGAGGCTCCAGAGAAGTCCAGGAAAAGGCTGAAGTGAAGAACACTCGGGGCACTTGTGTGTGTGTGTGTGTGTGTGTGTGTGTGTGTGTGTGTGTATGCGTGCGTGTGCGTGCATGTGTGTGCGTGCATGTGTGTGCATGTGTGTGGTGTGGTGTATGTGGCATGTGTGCGTGCGCATGTGTGCATGTATATATGTGTGTGTGCATGTATGTGTGCATGTGTGTTTGTGTGTGTGTGCATGTGCATGGTATGGTGTATGTGGTGTGTGCGTGCGTGTGCGTGTGTGTGCGTGTGTACACACATGTGTATTTACACCAGCCCCTCTCAACCTCTGCACTGAAGACACTGCTCCCTGCACCAGAGAACCTATGTTGTAGAGAAATTAACAGGCTCCTCCTACCCACTAGATGTCCGTAGAAGCTACTGGGCTTCAACAACATCTAGCATGGATGTCCCTCAATCCCCTGGCTTCTCAGGGCTACCAATTAAATCAGAGGATGTCCAACAAAAGTCTGTGGGTCCCAGGAGCTAATGATTTTACTTTGTGCAGCATTCCTACTCCAGAGCTATGCAGTTGAGTTACCAGAAAGTCTAAACCAAATCTCACCACATTTTAAGTAAATTTGGGACTTTTGTGTGGGGTCTCAATCACAGCTATGCTGTGACCATGAGCCACAGGTTGGAAACTCCTGGTCTGCAGTCTCCACAAGCTGTCCCTAGGGAGTCAAAAAATCTCTACGCAGGGTTAGTTGTGAACACTGTCTCCACTCCTCACTCACTGCATGAACCAGTGCGCTGTCTTCTCTGGGCTTCTGCTTCCTTGTCTGTGTGAGAGGTCGGCTGCTGTTCTGTGGGTTTCAATGCATTAGTGTCCTGTGCGTCTCCCTGTTTCCGTCGTCTCTCGGGATTAACCCATCCCATGTCTCTTCTCTAGATTCCCATAGCCACAGAGCATCAGTGTGGTCGGGAGACAGGACACGGCTTTGGGGGGACAAGGACGTCACCACCACCACCTTTCCTGCTGGCTCCAAGAATGAGACAGGGAGCTGGGATGATAGAAGCAACTTTCTGGAACTGAATGGGGGCGGCCAGGAAACGAAGACATACGTACAGGCAATCTGGGGTCCATATGGGGGATGCACTTGGGTGGAGGGGACCTACTACTGCTGGCAGCCCAGAACCTCAACCTGGTCCTTTTAGAAGGTCTCTCCGGGTGAGCTGTCTCAGGCTGTAAGCATCCCGGAGGAAGAAACTGCACCGCTAACCTAACTTTTGCACGCCTTGGCCTCTAACTTGCACTCTGACGCTGGAGTTAAGTGTTACCTTCACCCTTGAGCCTGGCTTTTACGGGGAAATGGCCTTGCCAGCTTCTGGTGGGTCTGAGGTCTTGGTTTCTGTCATGGCTGCACCCATGTCAACAACAGACTTCACACAGGACCTCCTCTGTTCCCTACAAAGGCACGTGAGGATGGGGAGTGCTGGGCGGTGGGGGTGGTGGCTGTGGGCGCTGTTAAAGCACACTTCCAGCAGCACACAGCAGGGGGCCCTCTTTTTTCTCTTTGCAGAAGTAGCTGGAGGGTCCCCCATTCCTCCAGAGCTTCCCTCACTCTTCAGCAGGGTCCCCGTTCCTCCAGAGCTCCCCTCCCTCTGCAGCACATCTGAGGTGCCGCATGGTGCACTAGTGGGCACCCAGGTGTCTCTCAGCCCGGAGGTGGGATGGGTCCTGGAGACGCTGGTGGGCCCAAAGCCAAGGCATTCTGAAGGTTAAATTCTTAAAAATGGCAAAAGAATAGAAAATTGGAGGTTAAAGGAAATATTTATTTACATAGAAAATAAATCAGGATGGCATTTAAATTTTTGAAAGCTGACAGTTGTTAACGATAGATGTTAAATGTACACAACATTAATAAATCCAGAACAGAGCTTTATTTCTTAAAAACCTCTCTCTCTCTCTCTCTCTCTCTCTCTCTCTCTCTCTCTCTCTCTCTCTCTCTCTCCCTCTCCTCTCTCTCTCTCTCTCTCTCTCTCTCTCTCTCTCTCTCACACACACACACACACACACACACACACACACACACACACACACACACGGGGGAGAGAGCGATCACAGCATGTACATGAGGCAAGAGGGCAGCTTGTATGATGTAAGGTGTGGTTCCTGGGGTTAAATTCAAAGCCCTCAGGCTTGGCAAGTGCTCTTACCTGCTGAGCTGTCTTGATGATTCTAAAAACTGTATACTCACTAATCATCTAAGAATACTTCAGTCAGTTGTATTTACTCAGAAGCATTCAAATTCAGACCCCCCCCAAAAGGTGGTCATACTCAGTTTGTACAAGAGGCAGGATGCATAGATCAATGAGTGGAACTGGGAATCCAGAACACACCCACAGATTTATGAGCAAGTGTGCCAGGACAGCTCAACAGAGACATAGTCTTTGCAAGAATTGAAGCTGGAGCAGCTGGAAATCCATGTGCAGCAAAGAAAGTTAGCATCCCTGTCCCAAGCTGTCCATGTAGAAACAAAAATTAACTAAGAAGGGATCCGATTCCAAACTGAGAGACCTAAAACTATATGGCAAATGCTTTCTTGGTGTGACATAAAAACAGAAGCAAAGATTGAGTTTCACTGAAGAAGAAGGAAAAAAATGCTCAAAGGACATTACTAGCAAGAAAGTGAAGGAAGAGCCTTGTGGAGCCAGCAAGGATCGGGTGTCTAAAATGTAGGAAGAACTTCTGTGACTCAATGAAAAGACAGTGAAACTTAGAGCAGGCAAATCATTTGCATTGCCTCGCTGAAAGAGGATATGGGCAGCCAGGATCATTAACACCTTTAGTTAAGAGCACACTTGGTACCGCCCTGTATCCTCCAGGACAGATGCGGCAAAAAGGACAATAATATATTGTTAAGGATGTGGAGAAACTGAATTTTAGGTGTTATGTTAGTTATTCATGTTTATCAAAATACCTGACAAAAGTAACTTCACAGTTTGTTTGGGCACAGCAGGAGCGTGAGGAGGCTGGTCACATTGCCTCTGCATTCGGGGAGGGGGCTTAGACACAGACAGAGAACCTCCACATGTTTTCTGCTCATCCTGGGACCCCTGGTGTTGGGATAGCACCACCCATATTCAAGGTGATCGGTTGAATCTTCCTGGAAACACTAAACAGACACACCCAGGGGGGTTTCTCTTACGTGCCTCAAAATCCCTGAAGCTGGTAAGATTAGCCATGAGAGAATTGGAACTATGCATTTTTGTACAAAACCTTGTGATGTTCACAGTAGTGCACAGCAACTAGGAAATGGCAGTTTCAATGTCCATCAGCTATGAATAGATAAAATGTTATATTCCCATTCGACAGAGTCCTATTCATACGGAGTAGCCATGCCCTACAACATGTGTGATGTGTATAAACCTTAGAAACCTGCTGAATGACAGAAGCCACACAAAAGGAAAGGCCACACATGTGTGACTCCATTCATATAAAATGTCCCCAAATGCCAGCAGTGGTGGCACACGCCTTTATTCCCAGCACTTGGGAGGCAGAGACAGACGGATCTCTGTGAGTTCAAGGCCAGCCTGCTCTACAGAGTAAGTTCCAGGACAGGTAGGGCTGTTACACAAAGAAACCCTGTCTCAAAAAACAAAAATAGAAAACCAAGGGGTGGGGGTGGGGGTGGGGGGAAGCAACAACGAAATATCCAGGGAAAGCTACAGCTTAGTATTGTCCAGGACTGGGGGAGCGAGGACAATGGTGAGAGTCCATTTATGGTCACATGATTCTTTGGAGAACAGAGTGCTTTGGAATTAGATAGTGGGAATGGTTGTGGCACAAGCCACTGAAATATGGACTTTATTGTTGCTTTTATTTCTTTATCTGCTAGTTTTTCTGAGACATCTCATGCTGGCTTCAGACTTGTGGCAATCCTCCTGCCTCTTGAGAACAAGTATGTGTCACCACCCCAAGAAGAAATTAAAGAGATGGATTTTATTTCATGTGAGTTTTTTCACTAAAAAGGCACTTTTACGGTTTATTTATTTTTTGGACATATATGAGCATTTCCTTGTATATACGTATGTATGATTGTATGTATACCACATGTATGTAGTACTTGTAGAGGCCAGAATAGGGTGTTAGCTCTCCTGGAGTTAAGGATAGTTCTAAGCCATAACATGGGTGCTGGGAGCCTAAGGAGCCTCCTGCCAGAGTGGCCAGAGTTCTCAACTGCTGAGCCATCTCTCCAGCCTCTTAGTAAAGCACTGGGAGGCAATAACGGAAGGCGACCAGGAGGCTAGAAATAGTCTCTGCTCAGAAAAAGCTCACTTGCCTGGTGGCTAGCTGTTTGTCTGTAAAAGCTCTGGTTCCTTGTATTTGTTTTTCTCTTTCTGAAATGCTTCATTGAACTTCAAAACATGGATACACCTTACTTACTCAGAATATTTATCAAATGTATGTATCTATGTGTGTGTGCATGTGCGTGTACACCATGGCACACATGTGGAAGTCAGGGGACAGCGTGTGGGAGGGGGTCAGTTCTCGTCTTCTACCATGCGGGTTCTGGGGATCAAATTGAGGTTGTCAGACCTTAAACGGGTGAGCCATCTCACGGGCCCCAGTGTAAAATCACTAACCCTCTCACAAAGAGAAGTTTCAAGTCCAAGTGTGTGTCAGTAAGGGGGGGAGGGGGACGCAGTGGCTGAGGAAGACGCTGGCCATGGACTTCTGGCTCCATTTGCATGCACATATGATGGGAGATGTTATTCTGTATATATATATATATGTACATATATATATATATATGTTTCTCATACTGGTTAATAAAGCACTGTGACCAATAGAAAACTAGATAGGCGGGGCTAGGAGACTAGGAGGAGGAAAGAGGAAGGAGAAGGAGGAGTTGAGATGTAGCCCGGGGAGGAAGGAAGACGCCAGCCGTGGCTCCCTGATAAGACGACCACATGGAAATAATTAGATAAGTAGAAATGGGTTAATAATTAAGACAGAGCTAGCCCATAAACAATAATGGTAACTGGCCAACGGGATTGTATCAAATATAGAGTCACTGAGTGTTATTTGGGGCTCACGTGGCGGCGGGACCATGGCGGCAGGACCGGCGGGAAAAACCTGTTGTAACATAATGGTGTCAGAACCTGCCCTAACACACATCCCCCACACCTTACTTTTTTTGTCAGGCTTTTCCCTGATCCAGGGTTGCTGATCACTTAAAAGACCAGGGAGCCCAGGGAGCTTCCCGTCTCTGCTCCCACAGAACCGGGTTTGGAGGCACATCTCTGCGCCCGGCTTTAAGTGAATGCCAGGGATGGGACTCAGGTCCTCAGGAGAGGAGGCGAGCACTTCGCTGAGAGAACCATCTTCCCAGCCTTCAGATACAAACGTTTAAGGTAGTAATGACTTGTGTGCGGGCTGTTCAAATGTTTCTCAGACAAGGAAGCAAAAGCTAAATGACCAGCAGTCACTACCCCATCACCCTGTTCCGTCCTCTTTGTCCCCTTCTTTCTAGTCTTGCTGCATAATCTTTCGCCCTCTGAGAGACTGCACTCACAATGTTTTCATTCTGCTGTGTTCCATACAGAGAGCACAGCGATCACTCAATCTGGCTTATCTTGTTTTGCACCACTGACAATTTTGGGATGTTTCTGTCAAGCCCACGGCTATATTGGAAACATCAAGTACATTTTCAGGACCGGTGTCACATCTGGAGAAACCTCAAGTTTCCTTCCTCCATGGGCTGTGGGGATTCAAAGAACTTTGAATTTCTCATATGGTGATAACTTTAAATACTGCCCGACTGACAATTCTGATAAAAAATTTGTTGATATCGTTGAGGTCTTGCTATAGTGGCCTCTTATGAATTTTATGTTGTCTTGTTGATGTCAGTAATTTATGTCAGACCAGCAAAAACTATTTTCCTAATACGTTCATATAATTTGTGTTTCTTTTTTAACTGGATTAACAACCAGCTCAAGATTACACAGCTGCATTGAAAACGTTTTTTTCTTCTGCACCCTCCCCCCATTTCTTTTTTCCCCGCGCTGTGTGCATGTGAGGGTTTTGCGCTGAGGTACCCCAGCCCTGCACCTTTCTTTGTTTCTCACTGCTGTGACCAAATTCCTAACCAGAGGCACCTTGAGGAGGGCTTTCTGCCTCACAGCCTGAGGGGTTGCAGTAGGGCAGGGGAGGCAGGGCAACAGGGCAGGAGGCAACTGGTCATACTGTAGCCACAGTCAGGAAGCAGGAGGTGAACAGGAAGTGAGGTCAGCCAAAAACCCAACAGGTCCAACCCCCACCTCCACCTCTGCCGCCAGTGACATACTTCCTCCAGCCAGGTCCACCCTCTAAAGGTTCCACAACCCTTTCAAACGTGTCCATCAGTGTGCAGACCCATAAGCTTTTAGGGCACATTTCATATCCAAACTACAATGCTCTAAGCATATATTTTAGATACGGTCATCTTCACAATGCCAAAGTGATTTCAATTTACTTCACCCTTCGATGTTACGGCTTCTGTTTTATATTCCATTTATTTGAAGTATATTCCACCCAACCAAAATGAGATTTATTTATTTAGGTAGGACTTTAATATGCCTATAAATGTCACTAAACATAGGAGCAAGCCAGAACAGAAAGACACAATGATCCTAACAGATTGCTTAATGTAATTTATTCTGAAAATTCAGAAACAGCCTAGACCATTGAGGCTTCTTCCCAAGGCCTTGGAAAGGGCTCATGCACGAGAGGGGACCTGAAGCCTTACTCTCTCTTAACTCATCTTTTGTGATGCCACAGCAAGGTAGCTGGGTGTGCATTGGAGTAGTATGCATGCTGCTGTGATGGTTTGAAAACCCAGAGAGGCCCGTTTGTTTGGGTACTTAGTCCTCACTTGGTGCAACTATGTAGAAAGGATTAGGTGGGGCGGCCTTATTGATTGAGATGTGTTGCTGGGGTGAGCATTCAGGCTTCTAAAGCCCATACCTTCCCCGGTTCCCTCCCTTCCTCCCTTTCTCCCACCCACCTATCTACCTCCAAGCCCCCCTCTCGAACCCCCCTCGGCCTCACACTTGGGATAAGGTTTTAAGCTCTCAGCCCCTGATCCCGTACCACACCTGCCAGCCTGCCGCCATGCTCCCCCTATGACAGTCAGACTCTAACCCTCTGGACCTGTGAGCCCCCAATAAACTGTCCCTTCTACAAGCTGCCTCGGTGAGATGTTCCTTCACAGCAACAGTTAAATAACTAAGACAGTTACCATGTGAACACATGCATGTAGATATATGTGTGCACACTGACGGCATGACTGTGGTGATTCTTTAGATGCAGCCCTGTGCACATGGTCCCAGAAACAAGGGTGTGTCACCTGCCCTGAAAATAGGGTGGGCAGTCGGTGCTCCTGAAGTGGCTGGGGCAAGGGCTGTACACGCCTACCCCTGCCAGCAAGGAAGACACGACGCCGGGGGAAGATCTTTTTCATGCAGTTTTAATCAGGATCCTTGAACATGGATCCTCTGGCCCACGAGAGTCCAGGGGACCCCTGCACAGGCTTAAATCCCCTTGCACTACCAACTCCAGTGAGCTACATGGACCCTGCAGATAGGCTACTCTAAGCGGAAGCAGACAGGCTGAACAGTCTTAACCAAATAAGGGCTTGTTTATGCCAGAGAGCCCTCACCCTCGGGGAGGTGGAAGGCGGAAGCCAGCGCCATCTTTAAGGCGTGACACTTCACTTTGTGGCTCTCTATAAGGGACAGACAGCAGGGGACCCAATTTCCATTCCCCCAGATGTGATCCAGCATCCGGCCTTTCCCCTCCTCTCAGCTCTCTTCTGACTTCCTCTGCAGGTCAGCACAGGACAGGAAGAGCACAGTCTCTGGAGACCTTCAGCTGGTCTAAGTCCCGTCTCAGGACAAATGCTGGTCCAGGTAGAAAGTCTCTGGCCAGAGTTTGAGACCTAAAGCAACTCTCAACGTTCTAAATAAGAGCAGACTAGACAAGGGACATACACAACCAAATGACACAAAACAGAGAGCATGGAAAAACACAGGGGACCCTAGGCTCAGCTTTGGATACTGGGCTGTGAATAGCCCATGCACAGTTGAAACTAGTCTAAACGACGTTTCTGTCACTTGCAACTAGAAATGCCCTAACAGTGACCCCATGCCTACCTCTCCCCCTCCTCGATGTCACCACAACCCACTCGGTGGCAAAGCAGGGTCTGAAGCCCTCCATGGAGATTGCTTTCATCTCCCCAGGCTTCCACAGCCCAGCCACTGGGAAGCCTTGTGCGGGCTGCTCGCTGCTGCTCGCGGGGGATGAGTGGGACCAGTGTCCAGCCTGTCCTCTACTGCTGAGAGCCATAACTCTCAAAGCCAGCGCAGACGTCTGGGAGGCGAGGGGCAGTTGGTTCCCAGCATAGAAACTAGTCTTCTTTCACCTGACAATCATCTTTTTATTTCCATGTCCTCCTCTGAATGCACCCCCTAATTTCCCTCATAATTTTTTTTTACCACACACACACACACACACACACACACACACACACACACACACACAATAGGTGAGTTACTAATATTATACACATACATACATATGTGTGTCATTGTTCCTCGCTTTGTTCTTTGTTCAACAGGCATATCTGTTGAAAAACCTATGGCTTTTAAGTTATATGACAGCAGGGCTGTGCCCTTAGAGTTCTTTTTTGGACCTGCAATGCTTTCAACATTACTTGTCACATCCAAACCAACCCCTTTCCGGGGCGTGCCCTGCGTCGCCCTAGCAACCTCAGCAGCCTCTGGACTGGTCCTCTGTAGTATAGCTGCTTTGTTAGCCACAAAAGGAGCATTGCCAACATGAAGTAGCAACTTGACCAGCAGCCGTAACAAGAAAATAGACAGACCTTTGCAGGAGGAAGCCCAGTGTGGTGGCTCGTGCCTGTAACCCCAGCTCTGGGGTAGGGCTGAAGGAGGACGATGGTCAAGACTTCCAGAGCAGCCCAGGACATGATGAGTTCCAGGCTAGCCTAGCTACAGAGCGAGACCCCGTGTCAAAAACAAAACAAAAATTAAAATAACAGCCAAAATGTACATAGCTGGGAGCTGGGGCTGCAAATATGCCTTCTCGGAGAGAGGGAGGAAGGGTCAGGGTATCCATATTTGCCCCCCTCCCAGATTCCAACCACATGTCCTCCTAGTCCGGAAGGGCTAGGAGTTGGGGATTTAGCTCATAGGTGGAGCTCAGTAGCAAGCACAAGGCCCTGGGTTCAATCCTCAGCTCTGATGGGGGAAAGACAAAGTAACAAGAAGAAAAAGAAGGGTCAGAGAGATGGTTCCACTGTTAGGAATTTGGTTCTCAGCACCCATGGTAGGCAGCTTACAAGCACTTGTAATTTCAGCTCCAGGGGTGGAGGGCCTGGTACCATTAGCCTCTGTGGACACCTGCACACAGGTGGGCAGGTGACACACATAGTTAACAATTAAGCAAGTCTTCTAAAAAAACTCTGATTTATAAGGGGCTGGTGAGGTAGCTCTGCAGGCAAAGGCACTTGCTGCTGAGACTGGTCACCCGAGCCCAGTCCCTGGGACCAGTGTGTTGGAAGGAGAGAATGAATCCTTTCAAGTAGTCCTCTGATCTTATACATACACCGTGGTACACACACACGCGCGCACACACACACACACTCAATAAACAAATGTTTAAAAGAAGATTTAAATTTTCCTGAGGGTAGGACTTCACTGCCATCTCCCAAGTCACCCATACGTCTGTAAGTACACTCATTTATTTGTCACACTGGCTGGATGAGATGGAACATTCCTTTGGGCTGTTGACTCCATCTCTATATGAGGTGACATCCCCTCGCATCTCCGTAAAAAAAGTCACAAAACATCTTCCTGTCTCCTTGTGTCCCCTTCTGTGTGTTTTATAAGTCCAAACAGACCTCTCTAAAGTGCATATTTATTTCTGTTCTTATCGTGTTGATCCCCTGGGGCTCCCTGTTACCCTCCGGATGCTCTCAGCAGAGTCCCGTATGGACCTGCCTCCTCCTTCTCTGTCTCCTCAGCCCCTTCCCATGAGCAGCTGTGGGTCCATAAGGTTGTCCCCTCCCTCCCCCTTTGTGTCCTCCCCTGCTTTGAGCACTCTCTCCTGTCCAGCCGCTATCTGCCTGTGTCACTCTGCACCCGTGTGGGCTGCCCCTGTCCTCACCCATAGTCTGTTCTAGCATTCATGGATCACGATGTGACCGACCCCCAAATGCCCGGGTGCTTGCCAAAGGTAGGGAGTGTGTCCAGTGGTCTCTTCCCATTCAGTATAGGACTTGGCATCTGTGCCATGGACAAAGCCATGACATCCCGAGGGGACCCAGGGGACCGAGGGAGTTCGTGTGAGGAGCCCCATGGAGATCTGAGAGGGAAGAGTGAGCATCATGGCCACAGAAAAGCTCTGGGTGGTTCCTCCAGCGTGGTGTTGGGGGAGCAGAGCCCACTCTCGGGATGAGTGGTCCTCCCTGAATGTGTCTTTTCTGTGTCCTGAACCTGGCCTATGGGGGTTCAGGAAGAGGGTCTGTAGGACAGAATGCAGGACTACTGAGGCCCCGGAGACAAGTGTGAGCGAGGGAGGACCTGTGCTGTGGAGGATAGAGGCCCCATGTTTGCTGTTGTGCGTTGCCTACTCTTTTCTCCCGCCACGTCTGAGATAGCATTCTGTAACCCTCCTTGCACTCCTCTGCCCAGACTACACAGCCTGATGAAAACACGCAGCGACAGACGCAATGCTGGCTCCGAGTGCCCTTCTTCTCACAGGCTCTGAGTCTCTGCCTTCTTATGAGGCGACGCGAGATGCTCTGAGTGTAGGCTCCTGACTGTGCTGTCTCCTTGCAGTTCACTATCGTTAGAGCCTGCATGTACCGCGTGGCATGGAAAGCATGTCCAGCCCGTTAGCTTTTTCTGCTTGCACTGGAGCATCCCACCCTCCTCCACACATGGGAAGATATTGAGTGGTTCCAGGACCGTAACCTCCCACAGAGCCTCCGTACTCACTCTGCGAAGGAGAACTATTGCCAACCTTGTCCGCACTTCAGAATCCCTAGAAGGAGATTTTGGGGAACAACAATAACTAAGCAGAGTCCTTTGGCCAGAAGCTCAAGTGCGCGGAGCTAGGTTTGAAATCAGTCAGTCAGTCAGCTAATTGACCTATTGGCAGGGTTACATGTGTCCCAGGCTGGCCTGGAACTTGCTGTGTAGCCGAGGATGACATTGAATTTCCGATTTTCCTGTGCACCCCAAGGCAGGCTTATATGGTCCTGGGGATTGAACCCAGGGTTTCATACATGCCAGGCAAGAGCTCTACCAACTGAGCTAACCCTCAGCAAGAACAATTTTTATTTTAAAGAGGTTGTTTTGAGGCAAGGTCTCAACTTTATAGCCAAGCCTGCATCCATCCTCCTGCCTCGGCCTCTCCAGTACTGAGATTACAGAGCTGAGTCACCATACCCGGCCTTTTTATATTTAAGCTAACCTCAACCTATGTGCACCGTGTCACTAGAACCACTGATTTCCTTGGGTGAAGCAGGCAAGGCACAGGGAGGGTCCCTATAGCTTGGAGCCACGCCTAGCCCCCCTTCATTATCTGACACCATCCACACTATCCAGCCTCCTTGCTGCCCTTATATCGCCTACAGGGGCCGCTGTGAGACAGCTTGCCTCATCGTGGAGTGGGTTTTTTTCCCCTCCCTGGTCCCGTTTGGCTTGCCTAGGAAAACCTACATCGTGGAGTGGGTTTTTTCCCCCTCCCTGGTCCCGTTTGGCTTGCCTAGGAAAAGCCAGAGCCACGGATGTATAAATTAGCGTCTTTATTTCCAACACCTGAGCGAGTGAGCTCCAAGGCTCGCCCACCAGAGGAGTAAACATACAAAGTTCTTGTTTCACTACACAGCATGCCTCAGAGATAAATACAGCCCAGGGGGCTCTGGCTCTGACCAAGCAACTCTTATTTACATGAATAGATTACAAAAGTCTTATATATATATATATATGTATAAAAAAATAAGTGGTCCTGAACCGAGGGTGGGGCAGGAGAAGGTGGGATATGGTTACACCTGTTACACACAGGACTGGAGCGGCCTCCGCAGGCTGCGGAAAGAGCGCGTGTTGGTGGGGGGGGGGACTCCGAAAAATGGAGATCGTGTCTCCACAAACAACAGGGACCTGGAGGGTAGGGCTTAGGTGTATGGGGCTCACCCCTGCGTGAGGAGCTGTGAGGAAAAGGAAGAAAGCCTGGCCCGTTAGGAGCAGCAAGTGGCTGTCTTCTGTGAGTCGCATGAAAAAAAAAAAAAAAAAAAAAACAAAGCCAAACAAAACAACAACAACACAACAACAAAAACAAAATAAGCAAAACAATGACAACAGACAGCCTGCATCCTTTCCTTGGGGACCCATGTGGGGACAGACTTCTGCTCTCCCTTCTCCAGCCTCCTGCTGTGTGGCTTTGAAAGGACAGTTGGAAAGAGTGTCATTTAAGCTTCATCTTTTGGGTAGGAAGTGTAGGCGGTGCCCCCTCTCCTGCCGCAGACAAACTCTCAAAGCGCCTGATAGATGGGATTGGGGTTCGCGCCTACAGGGCACTGCGTGGTGGCGTCAGGGGACGGGGTCTGGGTCCTCTGTTCTGTGTCACTGGGGCATGACCCCTCTGGAGGAACTGGAGGAGATTCTGGAGATGCATCTGCCAGCAGCAATGCAGGCGCGGCTGGGCTGTCAGTGGAGATGCGCTCCACGATGCTGGATAGGCAGATGAGGCTCGACACGGCTGCACTCTTCCCTGGCCTGGACTCTGTAAGGGGATGGGGAAGTTAGCAATCCAAGTCTCTTCAAGACTCTTACATCCGGCCCCCACCCCACCCCAGCAGAACACAGAGCTTTGGAGCAGAAGAGAAACTGAGGACTTGCCAGTCTGTAAGGAGAAAGAAGAGGATGGTGCACACTGTTTACCCCCTAACCAGCCCCCTTCGCCATCCCCAGTTACAAGTGTGTATGTGATGGAGGCAGGGCAGGGGTACTAAGCCTGGGGAGTGAGGGCAGCTTCAAGGGGACGCAGAAGGCCAATGAAGGTCTGCTAGCTGGGAACAGCTGAGAATACGCACCACTGGACGCCTCGCTGTAGTAGGTGGCATCGTAGCCATTCTGCCGCCGGGGGCCGCTTGTGGGGCCGCTGTAATCCATCTGCGAATAGCAAAGAATGGCGAGGTCAGACCCTGGGGGGGGGGGCGTCTCAAGCACTACTCCCTGCCAGGGCCCCTCCCTCGCTCCCCTAGCCTCAGCTGGGGGAGTTCCAGGATTGGGTCAGCCCTAGCTAGGAGGTAGGAGCCAGAATACATTGAAATCTGTCGCCTGCAGAGTCAAACTGAGACTGGATGGTGACCCAGGAACAAAACATCTGCATTTCGGTAACAAGGATTTGGAAAGTAAACGTATTTCCTGGGGTCTATGCAGCAGTGTTTTGATAGCACCCCCACTGGGCAAATCGCAGATGCCCAGGGTCTCCAGAGACTCCAGTGACATGCCAGGGACACCTGGGTCTAAAGGACTTCCCCGACCCTAAGGGACTCAAACACATTGCAGATTTGCCAGGTGCCGCTTGCACTTGTCCTCCTGAGTCCCCGGCCTTACCATGCCGTCCGAGCAGTTGGAACGTGGGCTGGAAGCGTCCGAGTCGCCGCTGTAGTGCTCGCTGCCTCGGCCTGGGGGCAGCGGGCCGGGAGAGTAGAAGGCAGCGGCGCCAGGGGGTGCTGCGTCCTGGTCGCGCAGCAGAGCCTGAAGGCCTTCGATGTAGCGGATGGCATTGCGCAGGATCTCCACCTTGGGCAGCCGTTGATTCGGGTTGCTGGATGTGCAGCGCTTGAGCGTCTCGAAGGCCTCGTTCACTTTGCTCAGGCGGCGCCGCTCGCGCATGGTGGCGGCCTTGCGGCGATCAGCGTTGGTGGTCTTGCGCTTGCATGCCTTGCAGGCCCACAGCAAGCAGCGACCAGCCTGGTGGTGCCCGCTGGGCGCGCGCACATGCTCATCCTCGCGAGCGCCTGAGCCTGGGTGCACCGTGGCAGGGAAGTGTGTGTGCTCCTCCGGTTTCAGGAGGGTCCCCACGTGCACCAGGCGCGGGTCCAGGTCCTCGAAGAAGCGCAGGTCCGGTGAGTCGAAACACGGGTCATCATAGAAATCATCAGCTGTGGCAAAGGAGCAGAGAGAGCCGTCGGGGCCTGTCAAGTCTACGTCCCGGAGTGGTGGCGACAATAACTCCATATCCCAGCTCCTGGGCTTCTCGGTCCTGCCTCTGGCTCAACTCAAGCCTCAGGAGTCACTCTCTGCCACTCCTGAACCCCGACAGTACAGTGACAGAACGCTGAGGGCTGGACTGCACACCGGCTGTCCTCTACCTCCCCTCCCTGTTCTGTTGGAGTTGTGGCAAGGAAAGCGATCGTCCTGGGACCTTCTCGCCCCTAGCCTCGCGCCAGGCGTCCTGGACTATTTATCCAGGGTAGTCTAAAAAGCCCGGGAGCTGGAAAGGGAGGCTGGGGGCGGGGGCGCCCCACACCAATAGGAGTGCAGTAGGGCGGAGCTTGGGGTCCCCCGGGTAGCCACTGGGGCCAGGGAGTGCCCCCTCCCGCGGCTCTGCGCTGGGGCAGGGAGGAGGGAAGACAGTGGCAGGCCGCGACTTTGCACTTGGCAATCCAAGGCAGCCTGCCCAAACCTCTCCAGTGCCTGCTCCAGCCTCCACAGCACTCACTTCAGAGCTGACCTTGGACCTCACTGTCTCCTGATTTGTGGAGAAACCAGGCACAGAATAGGAGTTAGAAATCAGATTGCTCTTGCGGGAGATTTGTAGAGAGACACAAGGCAACAGGGCAAAAAACCTGCAGAGAAGAAGCAGCGGAGGAGGAGGACACACCCTTAGAAGTTAAGCCTAAGACGATCTGCGCAAGAGATCTAAGTGGGCAAGCCAGAGACAAATGATTTGGTGGCAGTGATATTTGGCTCAGAGAGCGTCTGGTCTTGCGCATCTTAGGCAGGAAGCTTAGGAACTCAGAGCAGTCTATGCGGTAGTTGGGAGATTATCACCAACACTTCAAGCCATTCTACTCAAACTCAGGGTGGACAGAAGGAGGAAGAGGGGAGGGAAAGAGGCTCCACTCAACTTACCCAGCGGGATTCCTTCTGTGGATTTCTAGAGAGCCACAGGTGTGTGGGCTCATCTGTTTCTGCGCCTAAAATGAAAGCCAGTTTGCTGCAAGTCTGTGTCCTGGGAAGTGCCTTTCTCAAGGACCTGGCCTGAGGTCCTCACCATCAGTGCAGTCTGCATAACTGTGGAGGCGCCCTCTTCCCAAGTCTGTTTCCACTTCCTATCCAGGGACAATGACAGTGTCCTGCAGTAACTGTGGCGGTGGTTGAAAACCCAAAGGGAGGAGGGTGTGGAAATGCGAGAGGAGATGCATGGCTGCATGACTATGCCAGCAACAGAGCTTGCTTCTGTCTCCAGCACCTGCTTGCATTATATAACCAGCAGGCTTCTCAGCCTTTGCTTGGGGTGCTGAGCCCCAGCAGGGGGCCTTGGAGTCTCCAGGCTCTGTTCCTCTGGAGACTTGCATGTGTCTCTTCAGCAGGGTCGCTGGGGAGCATAGGAGCAGGAGGAGGAGGAGGCAGCCTCCTCACTGGAGCTCTGGCTCCCCTACCAGCCCCCCCACACCCCAACCCCGGGATGCTCATGCCTTTTGGGGCTCTGGCTTCCATGTCTTTTCTCCTGGATGCCAGAGATCTAAGCAAGAGTGGTCCAGGTGTCTTTCCCACTAACTTCTGGACTTCTGGAAGCCTTCTCAGTTGGGCCCTCCACAAACTCAGACGCAGGAATCTCTTCTGGAGTCCAACTGCTTTCACTTCCCTGACACTGGCCGTGCTGATGTCCCTGTGGTGAAGCGCTCACCCTCTTTAATCTTTGGTTTCCCATTTGTTTAATCATTCAGTGTCCATTATGACTTACCTACCACACGCCAAGCACTGGTCCAAATATTGGGGACACAGCAGTGAACGAAACCAAGGCCCTATTCACATAGTGCTTACATTATAGGAGAGGCTGTCAGACCAGCCAGCGATCAAGGACCTGTGTGGCATCAGGGGTCTACAAATTCTAAATGATGATGGTGAAGAAGATGAAGCAAGAAATAGTCTTCATTCCAGCAGCCAGGGAAGGCCTCTCTGTGGTTGACTCGTGTAGTGGCCTGGATGAAAGCGGACAGAAGCCACCACAGCAGGTATTTAGAGGATGAGAGAGGGACACCCTGGGATGGGGCTGCGACTCCTGTGATTGACAGGTTTAATGCACAGCACGGATGCTGGAACTTGGCTGCGTCCCCAACTTCACTGAGAGCCATTTCAGATCTTAATTTTTGGCCACCGTTACAGCCTCCTCCTCCTCCTCTAGCCCTGAGCCATGGAGTCTTATTCTTGCTGTCCTCCCCTTTAGTCCTCCTCTCTGGACCTGCCCCAGGGTTGGCTGTTAGGGTCTCAGTTCAGACTTTCTTTACCAGGAGCCTTTACAGTGGGTGGAAAGGGCAGAAGCAAGGCAACCATTTAGGAGGACACTGAAACAGTGCAGAGGAGTGATCACAGCCACCCAAATGCTTGCTTAGCTTCGGGAGGTAAAGCGAATCTGGTGAAAAGTGATTGAGTTCCAGATGTACTCTCAAGATGAAGCGTAAAGCTTGGCTCGGTGAGGTAGGTCAATGGTAAGAGCACCCACTGCGACAGACATAGTAGACTTCCTAGGGGCGTCTTACCCTCTCTGAGGAGCAGAAGGGAGGTGGGGAGGAGTGGGGGGGCAGAAGGAGAGGAGGGACGGGGAACTGGGATTGGAATGTAAAAAATAAATTAATAAATAAAAAAATACTCATTGCTCTCGAAGAAGACCTGGGTTTGATTCCCAGAGCCCACATGGTTGTTCACCATCGCCTGTGACCCCAGTGCTGGGGACTTGATGCCCTCTTTGCGGCTCATTGACATACGTGTGGGCAAAGCACTCATGAAGTGGGACAAACAAGGTTTATTTACAGTTGGATGTGGGTACAGGGACAAGAGAGTTGTTAGAGATGGGAGAAGGAACTGGGAAGTAGTGGGTGTGTGAATGTCGACCGAAATCCAGTTTGGGCAAAGTTTGAAATTCACATAAACATCAGATGTAGATGTGGAACTCATGAGGCTGGGGGTCCCGAAGGGGAGGCTGGATATGATGAAGCCCTGCCCGCTCTTCCTGTAAGACAACTCATAAGCGATGGTATGTGAACCTACAGAAGCTGGAATAAAAAGGGTGCCCAATATTTCCTGGAGAACACTCATGGATAACAGTGAGGTAGGGAGCCATTGTGGTCTTCCGTTCTGTCCTGGGTTCAGTGGAAGCTGAGATCAGATCTCCACCACACGATAGAGCAAGAGACCCCCCTCTTCCTTATAGGAGATCACAGAAGCCACACCCTAAGACTGGTCCCCCCAAACCGCGGGATGAATGAATTCCCGCCACACCTCCTAAGACTCTCATCCCTAAGGTCGTCATCTAGACTCTGCTAACTCCTGTCCTTTGCTGACTTAGATGGACCCACTAGCATGTCTGCTCTGGTGCCAGGAACTTGGTCCCTGCACAGCAGCCTGAGGAGATGGCAGAGGTCTGGTACTTACTTAACTTGATGACCAGGTGGAAATCTCAGCTCCTTCCCCAACCACATGGCCATTCAGGAGCCCGGCTTCCCCTGGAGTCCCTGTCCGCTCAGACGGCCCTGTTTTGTTGGCTGCCTTCCTTTCTTTTAGCACTACACCGCCTCCTTCAGAATCATGGAGCCTTGTGCCCGCTGTTCCAAACCTACTGCCCTCTCCCCTGGCCCTGCCCATGACTGGCAGATTCTCAGGTCTTAGGTGTTGCCTTCTTGAGATGTCTCCGACCATCTTCTCCCAGACAGCTGCATCTCAGGCTTGGGAAATGTCACCCAGGCTTTACTCCATAATGATCTCATCTGTTCATTTGTTCACTGAGGGACATGAAGACAGTAGGGACACGGGGACGTTCTGTTCACCATGCTATTTTCAGAAGCCACTTCAGGGGCATGCGATAACTTCAAGTGAATGAATAAACAGTCTTGGGGTCTTCTCATTTCCACACTAGTATTTGAATTTAGCGGAATGTGTCCCAAATCATCCAGTTTCACCCAAACCGAGCACTGTGTACATGGTTACTCACAATGCTCTCACACTGCAAAGCCGAGGTTCATCTGCCTGGGACCTGTGCCCTTACATTATGCCTGGCCTGTTGAAACATTGTAACAGTATGCTTCAGAGAGATGTGGCGTCATTATAGGTCTTTTCGTTTGACATAAACGAAGAATACAAGTCATTGTTATCAGTAATTATCTTGATGGTAACATTTGCCTGCCCCTCCATTTTCGAGCCCAGGCTGAGTGTGCTCAGCACACAGTAGGTAGGCACTCTATAAATATTTCTAGGCTGATGAGTGAGCAATTCCATTTAATTATGCAGTGCTCCGGCACCTGGAAGGAAGCACTTCAAACCACTTGTGCAAATCTAGTTTTGTTGCTGATGTTTTTACTGGCATCTCCTTCCACCAGTGGACTTGGGGTGGTGGCCACACCCAGAGCCCTACATCAAATGCAAGTGTTCTCAGTAAGTAGCTCCCTAGTGGTCACAGCCCCAGCTGGCCGTGTGACTGCTGTGGTGACAGCTGCTGCTCTGGTGGCCCTTCCTGCTGGGGAGGATCTGGCCATGGCTCTGGAGGCCTGGGTGCTGGCTTAGCCTGGTGCTGTCTCTGCCTGTAAGCTATGACTGTACCTAACAGCAGTGCAATGATGGCCGTGAGGTAAAGGGCCCATCCGGGTCCCAAAAGCTGATCGATCCATATCCGGTTGGAAGAATGCGATCACCACTCTAAGTCCACTGGTGGAACAAGATGCTGCTGCAATTACGTCGTTGTCCTCAAACCTGAGCAAGCAAAGAAAATACAGAAATACATTTTGTGCTAACTAAGCAATTACAATTTTGCTTTTTGGTTTATGCTCATCCAAACTTGCCCCAGCTACCCATTCTGGAGGAAGCCATTGTCTGTGGTCCCTTCAGTGTAAAGCCTTTTGGGCGCAGGCCCAGTGACCTGGAGAAGCACACAGCTCACCCTGGGCCTCCGTTCTCCTGTCACTGTAGGAGGCTCCTGTGATTCTCTGTCCTTTCCAGGCCTTACTGCTCAGTCCCCTTGGCTGGTCTACCCAGGGGCTATAAATGGAGAGCTGGATTGTGGGCAGGAATGCTGGTCTGGCTAGGCTTCTAGGGTGTTGCACCAGGGGGAGAGGCAGCCTTTATATATATAGCCTCTAGAAACAAGATCTAGCCAGCACCTGCCCCAAGCCTCAGTCACCTCTGCCCTACCCAGGCAGGACCTGTGGCCTCCACACTTTAATAGTGTAGGTTGCTTTGTTGGCTTGGGTATAGGGGCCTGAAGGGCCAGGGGATAAAAATGTGGGTGGGTCAGGTGGCACAGGGCCAGCCCAAGGACCAGTCTCTTAGGTTTTCTTTCTCAATCCAAGTATCCGGCTCTCTTCCCTGCCAATTTTGCTTCCCAGAAAACCTGAAATTGCCTGCCATCAGGTAAAGATCTGGTTAATTTAGGCTGATCTGGAGGGACTATGATATTGTAGCTGGACACAGACATGTCCTGGTTGTTGGGGACCTGCTTTCTCCAGACCCTGTTGGGCCATGCCCAACCCCCACCTTTTTAATAACAATAAGAGGTGGGAATGTTGGGACCCTGCAGTCTCCTGACTCCACCTCTGACGATGGGCGGGACGCCCATGGCAATGTCATCACTGCGTCAGGCCTTACCTGGCTGTTCAAGCCTTTACCTGGCTGCACAGGGAACCCAGTTACGCATGCGCAAGCCCCCCTTTTAAAGCAAGCGCGCCAAGCGCACCTCTCTCTTGCTCTTGCTCTCTCTTTCTCCGGGGCCCCTTCTCTCTCTCTCTCTCTCTCTCTCTCTCTCTCTCTCTCTCTCTCTCTCTCTCTCTCTCTCTCTCTCTCTCTCTCTCCCCCTCTCTCAATAAACTCCACGTGGGCGCTGAGTCTCGTGTTTGTGTTTCTTAGGCAATAGCAGCTGCAAAAGAACAACACTGGTCGTGACCAGGGTCCCAGAGGCTCTTCATATGTCCCATTCTGGGGACCCTCAGACTCTGGTGTGTGCAGGACTTTGGGAATCTGGCAAATGAACTGGCTGGTGGAAATCATATGTTCTCACGGACAGTAGAAGACAAGAAAGCCAAGACGGTATGTGGGTTTGAGAAGCAATGCATGTATGACCCTACCAGTGGGACAGTCTATGACTCATTCTTTCTCTCAATGAGCGTGATCCAGGTGCTGGGAATACAACAAGGAAAAGAATATCCCTAGCCACGTGGAGCTCATGTTCTGGCAGGGAAAGGTGAACAACAAAAATAAACGCACCAACTGGTAAACCTTAGAGCACACGGCAAAGCTTGATTGTGTGGTCAATGACGTGTGGTGTGGGGCTTTGTGTTGACTACAGCAAAATGGTAACATTTGAGTTAAAAGGTAAATAAAAATTATTTATTTTAATTTTATTTATATTCCAATCACAGTTCTTCCCAAGCCTCCTGCTATGAACATTGTTGAGTAAGTGTCCTTGTAGTATGGTTAAGCATCCTTGGGATATATGCCCAGGAGTATCACTGGGTCTTGAGGTAGACTGATACCCAGTTTTCTCGGAAACTGCCATACTGATTTTGGCACTCCCACCAGCGTGGAGGAGGGTTCCCCTGACTCCCCCTCCTCTCCCGCATAAGCTGTCCTCAGAGGTTTTGATCTTGGCCACTCTGACAGGTGTAAGATGGTGTCTCAGAGTCATTTTGATTTGCATTTCCCTGATGATGAAGGACACTGAGCACTTCCTTTCAGCCATATGAGATTCTTCTGGTGAGAATTCTCTGTTTAGCTCTGTAGCCCATTTTTAATTGGATTACTTGGTATTTTGATGTCCAGTTTCTTGAGTTCTTTATATATTTTGGAGATCAGCCCTCTGTCAGATTTGAGATTGATGAAGATCTTTCCCCATTCTGTGGGCTGTTATTTAGTCTTATTGACCATGTCCTTTGTCTCACAGAAGCTTTTCAGTTTCAGGAGGTCCCATTTATTGATTGTTGCTTTCAGTGTCTGTGCTACTGGTGTTACATTTAGGAAGTGGTCTCCTGTGCCAAAGCAGTCAAAGTCACCTCCCACTTTCTCTTCTGTCAGGTTCAGTGTGGCTGGATTTATGTTGAGGTCTTCGATCCATTTGGACTTGAGTTTTGTGCATAGCGATAGATATAGACCTATCTTCAGTCTTCTACACACCAGCATCCAGTTATGCCAGCGCCATTTGTTAAAGATTCTTTGGCAAAAATCAGGTGTTTGTAGGTGTGCAGGGTCTTTGATTCGGTCCCATTGGTCCACCTGTCTGTTTTCATGCCACGCTGCTTTCAGGACTATAGCTCTATAGCAGAGCTTGAAGTCAGGGAGACCAATCGCTCACCTCTTCTTCCAATTGGTTCAGGCAGCGTTTTGTAAAAGATCTGGGACCAGCCCACGTGACCTCTAGCGAGGAGTGTTTCAAACCAAGAAAAATAATAACAGAGCACCTTCTGTGGGAAAGGTGCTCTTCTGAGGGTGACAAGAGGCCGTGATTCTGTGTCTGGTGCTGTGTGTCCTCTGCAAGTGCATGCAGAGGCAAGAGAGAGCTCTTAGGGTTGGATGGGTGGTTTGTCAATCTAACAAAAGCTTTCATTACCAACAAGGAGATTCTTTTAGACATTTTAGTGGGCTAGAGTTTTCTCTATGTAAGTTTACTAAAAACTCTCTGCCATACTGACACTTTTTTTATCAAGAGGATATTTTCTACCTAAGAAAATTTACTTTAGTTATAAATTCACCAAGAAGTAAATTAGTTGAGTTGTACATGTTAGGAGGTGGTGAGGTGCTTAGGGAAAGAGCGGCGGGTACAGGGTGGCTTGTCATTAAGTCAGCATTGGAGGGCATCACAAGAGTCCTCAACTTTTCACCACCCATGCCACGAACCATGTAGACCTCTCATGCTATGCACACATCACATACATTCACAGGCCATGTACACACTATGGACCACGAACCTATCACATGCCATGTCCAGCACACATGCCAGACATACATCAAGTGCCATGCGTGTCTCATCCTATGTACACTGACAGATGATGCAACACACCACTTATATAGCATACTCCATATGTCCTATATACCTCAAGAGTGAATTATATACCCATGTGCCATCACACTCCACATGCCATGAGCATACCCCATTCATAATTCAGCTGCCTTTTACACCTTATGCCCCATCCCCACCTGTACATACAATTTACCCCTCACATGCCAATCGTAGCACACATGCCATTCACACTATGCATACAATACACACTCCACATGGAAATCACTTCGTATATGCCACGCACACTTCACACCATGCATGGTAACTATACCCTACATGCCATAAGGACCTCACATGCCATACACACCCTACATGCCATTCACACCTCACATGTTAATTCTATTCACGTTCCATGACTGGTCACACTTCACATGTCATGACATTCACATCACACATGCTTTGCCCACCCCATAATGTATCTCACTTCCTAGTTTTCCCGAGAGTAGGAAGTCCGGGAACTGAAATTCAACAGGACCCAAGCCAGGGTCAGAGACCTGAAAGAGCTGGCTGCTGCCTGGCTTCTGGAACACCCCAGAAGATTATTCATCTGATCTCTCCTGCAGATGTGTTCTTCATGCATCTGGGAGGTGAGATCCTGACTGAGATCCGTGTTCTACTGCAATGGAGACTTTTGGAATCTCAACTATAAACCCACTGAGTCAACAGAAACAAACAAAATGCAGATGGTGTGGTAAGATCTAAAAAGTGGAGATGCTAGAGGGACTCATGAAAGTGTCAGACATTCTGGGAAAGGACATTGTGCTGTTGGTGTAAGGAGAGCTACGTGAAAGGAGAGGTCTCTACCAGTAAAGTACGGGGGAACTGTGCACGAGGGAAGTAAGTCAGAAAAAGAAACAGCATTACTAATGTGGGGTGTGGATGGCATGTAAGGTGTGAGCTGTGGGTCTAGTGTGCATAGTATGTGGAGAATAAATAGCATGTGAGGAGGAAGTGGCATGTGCGATGTGAATAGGTATTGTCCTTGAGCTGAGCAGACACGGCTGGAAAGAAAGGTCCCGAAGTTGCCTTCCACTCACATATGTGGGGACTCATGGTCACCGGAGGGCGTCTTTCTGTGTCCTCTGCCTGTGCTACCCCACGGGAGGTGGCCCCTAGGGGCAAGCTATGGGCCTGACAGGGATGATGTATACACTTGCTTGCAAGGACTGTCTGTCCCCCTCCCCCTGACACACACACTTCCATGTCCCTACATGAGTATCACAGACATCATGGCCATCCCACACGCTGTATCCCCCTCACACTCGGCTCCTGTTTCTCCTACAACGCACACTACTTTGTGAACACCTCACATGTGATGAGCATATCATCACTCTGTGAACACTTCTCATATCAGTATGGCCCACACACCGCCCACGTGGCACAGCCTTGTATCCAGTGTGCAGACTTCGCCATGCTTCCTTCACACTGTGTACTTCACGCACTGAGTTCAGCCGTGCACTGCGTGCAGTGCCACGCTTTGTGCACGCCTTGTCCCCTCTAATGGCAAGTGCATACCCTGTCTCACATTGGTTGTCACACTGTGTAGACCTCACGCACTGTGTGCATGCCACACACACACACACACACACACACACACACACACACACCATGTGCCTTATTGTTGAGATTCCTACAAGTGCCATGACCAAAAGCAACTCGGGGAGGAAAGGGCTTGTTTGCGCTTATAGCTTGTGTCAATCATCCAGGGAAATCGTGGTGGGAACTCAAGGCAGGGGCTGATGTAGAAGCTGCTTATGGCTTGTTTTCCGCGTCTTGCTCCGCCCGCGTTTCCATCCCATCCAGAACCACTTGCCGGGGGAAGCACCACCCACACTGGGCGAGCTAATCTGGTGCAGTATTTTCTCAGCTGAGGTTTCTTCTTCCCAAAGGACTCTAGCTTGTGTCAAGCTGACAGAAGACTGACCAGCACATCATGTACATCTGCTACTCTACATACTTCTTGCACGGTGTGCACATCCCACTTCATACGTTTCACACATGTAACATGTATCTCACACCGTGTGGACCCCCAACTCCACGGACACCCCACACACTGTACGCCTTTCGCACGCTATGCCCATCTCAGCATGCACACGTCTCATCCCATGTAATGGCACACTCTGGGAACAAATGGCACACCCTTGTGCCACAGTACCCCTCCAGGCGCCTCTCACTCTTTAATCATTTCATTCTAACTACCTCACAAGTGCAAACACCAGACAGCGAGGTTGAGGCCGCCTCTCTGACATCTACCCTCTCCCAACTTCTGTATAGTCAGGATAGCCATTCTGAAGACGGGCAGCTTAGCATTTTTTTCCAGCTTCACTAAGAATTACATTTTTATGTACTTACTTTTCACTACAAAAAAAGAAAAAAATTATGACACAGTTGAAACTAGAAAAAAAAAACCAATTAGTTTTGTATCCTGTTTCACAACTCGTGTCATTTTTGTCTGCATTCAATCTGTCCTTTCTATGTCACCTGATAGGACTCTTTCTTTGTCCCCTCTCTAAAGGCTATATAATGTCCACACTATGTATGTATGTACATAAGGACGTACATATGTGTATGCATGCATTTGTGTATGTGTGTGTGTATGTGTATGTGTATGCATATGTATGTGTGTGTGCGTGTGTGTATGTATGTGTGTGTATGTGTGTATGTGTGTATATGTGTGTATATGTGTGTATGTGTGTGTATGTATGTGTGAGTGTGTATGTGTGTGTATGTGTGTGTATGTGTATGTGTGTATATGTGTGTATGTGTGTATTGTATGATGGAGTCCACGTACCTCATTCTCACACTCTGTCTCTCTCCCCATAGCACATGCATCTCACACATAAGTGTGGCTCACATACAGGTCTTCCACACCTCGTCTCTATTCTGCACCTCGTATGTTATGTGTCCTAACTCTTGTCTATCGCCCAGGATGTGTACTCTGCACCCACATGACACACCTCACATGCCAAGTGCATGCCACAGTTGCTCCAGCCCAGTTCAGGCTCTTCCACACCTTTGTTCTGGTGTGAATTTTTGTCTGCACCATTGCCTATCATCCCCTGCCCAGCCTGGAGGAAGACACTACGGGGCATACATCCATGGCCCCGTCTCCTCCTTACTGTCTCCAATTGGAACTTTGTCACAGGCCTTTTCTGCCCAGAGGGGGTCAGGTGTCCAGTTAGGGGCAGCTTGGGGGCTGAGGGGAAGCATAGTGGCAGGGAAGGGGTATGAGGCAGGATCAGGGGCAGCTGTGGTAGTGTCTCCTTCCTGCCTAATCAGCCCACCTGCCCTCCTGGGGGTTCCAAGGGGCTGGGATTAAGGCACACACAGCCACTGGACTCTAGGGACAGGCGCCAGCTGCTTCCCACAGCAGCTGCCACAGCCACAGGCCTCTGAGAGAAGACTGGCTCATTTTCTCCACCAAACCTGCCACCACTCACCAATAGCAGCAGAGACAGGGGTTTATGGCCTGGAGGGCAGGGGAGCTTCTGGCTGTCTGGGTGCCTGCCACCTGCCTATGCTCATATCCTGCCTGCCTCCTCCAGGAAGCTTACCTGGCTCGCTGCCTCCCACTTGCAGGGTAAATTGACTAGTGTTTTCCACCCTTCAAGTGTCCTCTAAATACATCATTCCCGTGCCCCTAGCCAGACATTTAAAGCAGACAGGGGCTGGCATTAGAGAGCTCCCCTAGTGGTTGGAGGGACCCACAAAGGACTCATCCCAGAATCCCAGAGAGCACCCGGCGGGCTTGTGGATGTGCAAGACCTCCCAGAAGAAGAGCTGGAGCTTTTCTTGGCACTGGACGACTAAAGGGGGAAGTCTTCGAGGACAGCATGCTTGACAGCCAGGAGATGTTCCCCACATTGCTGAGCCTGTATCCAGGGTCCCTCTGATCATTTAGGACCACCATCTTGGGTCTCTGAAGGGATAACTGGGCTCTGTCTGAGCGGAAGCCTCCAGATAAGTTCATGCGGGGTCTGTAAGAAGTATGCAGAGGAAGAGCAGGGACAAGACAGTCACCTTAGCCAATGGTGAGGACCGAACAGAGGCCTAGAAAACCGGGTTTCCCTCTTAATGTGTGATGCCTTGCAGTGTGACTCTGTCTGGGCCCTTGGGTTTCCTTTCCCAAGGCCCAGTTTCTTCACATGAAGGATGCAGGCATTGGACAAGGGTTCTGCTCACATCCAGGCTTGAGATGTTTCTCCTGGCTAAGGTCTCTCACTTGGGGTTCCCTCTCTAACAGGACAGAGCCTATGGCCCTGTCCACTTGGCCCAGCAGAACCTGAAGTCTGAGGCTGGGCTCATTGTGAGTTCAGCACAGCATCGTACATCCCACTGAACTGGCCTGGGCCATTTTAACTTGGAATTGACCGTATCTGGCATGGCAACTGGATCCCTAGGGTTGGGGCTTTACTGCCCAGGGGTCGCCTCTAGAATTAGCGATCCCACAAGCTGCATTTGAATGCAGCAATGACCCTTTGTGCACTGGAGAAGTAACTTCCCCTTTTAGACTCTTATTTTTGCCAACTATAAAGTGTACCCAGTTATGGCACCTACCATGCAAAGTCTCAACGGCCAAGGCACGTGACATGCTGGTGCCATGGCTGTCTGGCAGCGCACAGTAGGAATTCGGGAATGGTTTTCCTTAGATGGAAGCTCTTGGCAAGCAGTGGGTGGGGTAGGAATGAGGCAGGCAGGAGCCTGGCTGGTTATTCTGGGCTTGGGACCTCTTGGAGTTGGGGACCATGGTGTGGTGGGAAGTGGCTGGCAGCGTGGGCGCAGAGGCAACCTGTGAAGTGTTGTCTGCAGCAGGCATCACTGCCTTCGCTGTGCACAGGCAGGCAGGCTGCCAGCCATCCCCAAACAAAGTCTGGCCCCGGGGAGGGAGCGGAACCCTGATGACAGATGAAGAGGGGCTGGTGCAGGCGGGG
>JANBXA010000732.1:402500-427500 GCA_030556225.1 Cricetiscus sungorus
TGTGAAGAATATCACATTACTGAGCTAAGGCAGACACGTCTGCGATTGCCCCTGCTTCATTAGAAATTAGCCATTGAAACCATGGCCAGCCACCTCTCCTTTGTTGGGAATTGCCTTCCATGCTCGTGTGGCTATATTATTAACTTGTGTATACACCTCCACCGGAAAGACTAGTTGGTTGACCCATTGCCCTTGGCCAAGAAGCATATCAGCTGTCCAATGCGGTTGCCCGTTTACAATGTTAGTCCTAGCCTGAGCATGGGCCAGGTCAGTATAAATGGATTTAAAGTCAAGATATTGTCCTAGAGTAAGGCAGTACTAAACCAATCTGAGGGGGTCATGGCGCTTTGAGCAAGCCGCTCCATGAGCGCTACAGTGAAACTAGCATTCATGCCATATGTTCTAACTGCTTCAGCTAAATCTTTCAGTGGTTTGTATCCCACCAGTTCATGATATCTATTCTGCGTTGCTTGGTCTGCGAACACTGGAAAGGCTGCAGCTAGCTGACTCCAGGTACCAGACTTTATAAAATGTGCATTAGAAGCGATAGGTGCTGTTGGAATCCCCATCAGCTTCTCTTTCGGCAGGCGATATGGAGGTGGATCGGCGTCCAGACTATACTGTTCCCACTCATATTCAGCAGCCGCCTCCTCCAGATCTTCTTCTTCCTCTAAATCTAACTCATCCTCGGAAGAATCCGAGAGAGACAGTTGGGCAAATTCATCCAGGACTGGATACAGTCCCGAAGGCTTTTCTTTTTTGTTACCCTGATCAGTTTCTTCCTTTTTTGCTTTTAAGTGTTGCTTATTATCCCTAGGTTTCTTTTAGTTCTCCTTTCTTTTTACTATCTGATTCGGACATGCTATCTTGATGGGCTGAGAGAGCTCTACGACCCTCAAGAAGGATCTCAATGCATTTGCCATCCTTAAGGCAAGAGCGTATCAATCGCCATAGGGGCAGTGTCCCTGGCCGTAATCTTCCTTCACCTTTTGCTCTATCTAGATCTGGTCTCAATTTTCCCAACAGGGGAGGTAAACGTCCCCCGTTGCCCCAAACCATTGAGCTGCCTGGTCAATACCTTCCAGGAACCCCTTAACAGGTCGATCGGACATTGTTAGGTCCCGCTGTTTTAACAAACGCTGAATTGGACTGAGAAAGCTGCTTATCATTTGTGGACTAGAAACAGTTTCCCATGATGTGCACTTATCTACGAGCAGCTTACTCACGGGGAAAGGCCAACTTATGTATGTTGGGCTTACTTTCGATTTCGGCTTGAAGCGATCAATCCCAACAAATGCACTCTTGTCCCGGCTTATGACAGCGAAGGAAAAAACAGCAAACAAGGACGACTGCAACTATTATTATGAAAATGAGAGCTCCCCACAGAGGATCCATCCCTCTGAATAACATGTCATATACATTTTTTACCTTGAGGAGAACTTACCGGCGCCGCAGCTCCACGCGTCTGAGTTCTGAATCCTTCCGGAGAACCAGGGGTCCTTGCTTGGTGCCCAGATGTTGATTCCCGGGTTTCGGCACCACTTGTGGCGCGCCCTGTCCGCCAGCGAAAAAGACGACCACAACAGGATTCTTCTCAGCACACGCTTTATTGGAGCACACTTCCTTGAAGAATTGGATCAGAAGGGCCCAGGCCCCAGGTGCACACTGCTTATACACAGTGCCAAACAAAAGCCATGACGTATCCGTGTCTGATTGGTCCAGGCCTCTCCTGAGCAAACGGGTGGAAACATGATAGGCCAAGGCTGGGTCTCGCCATTCTCTCGCCACTTGGGAGGGCACGTGAAACAGCGCTGAGCAAGGCACGTGAAACAGCGCTGAGCATGGTGAAAAAACAGGATCGCCAAATGGCGGCAGCAAACTAGAAAGCAACAAGATGGCGGCAGGGCGGCGCCCTACACATGCATAATTAGTTTTCCTTTACAGGTTGTTCATTGACCAAAATTGATGATGATGATGATGATGATGATGATGATGATGATGATGATGATGATGATGATGGGCTATGTGTCCTGAATGTTGTATGTGAGCTCTTATGCTCATCTATTCTCTCTGTTTTCTAAAATGAGGTAGCTGGTTGTAACTTTGGCAAGATTCAGACCTGATTTGTTGGGGAAGATGGCTTGTGGGTGGCATTGTGATCTTCCCTTGGGGATGCAGAGAAGATATCGTCACCCAAGCTTCTGTGGAATGCCTACTTCCTGGCTCCTCTTCCTGCCTTCTCACTAGCTTCCCAAAGACAGGCTTCATCTGCCACCTCTTCATCAAAGTGGCCACCATTACATTAATGCTGAGGGGACATTTATTCCTCCTCTACTTGCAAGACACTCATGAAAGTCACTGTTGACGCCATCATCTTCCTTAAAATGACCTAATGCCTAAGTTCTCCATCTCCTCATGTATCCCCTTAAGGCCCCCACTGGGTTCTACCGTATGCCTATTCTCTAATTGTCAAGAGAGCCACCATATGTACATGGGTGACTCTATTCATATCTGTGACCAGTCGTACCTACTGTGCCAGCTGCAGATTTACCCATTCAGTGGCCCACTGGCCATCAGCACTCAGATGTCTCACAACCCCTCAAATTGAACATGTCCCCAAATGTGCCTGTTCTGTGCTCCAGAATCCAGCCAGTCCTCAGGAGATAGTCCTTCAATGTACCACAGCTCTGTTACCTGGATTTTTTTCCCCTCACCTTTCTCCCCACTGTATCATCTACTGGCCACCAAGTATCACTGATCTCATTTCCCATACGTCCCCTGATTCATCTCCTCTCTACTCTTATGGACTCTGTTGCAGGGCAGTCCGTGGCACCTGTTCTTTGGTGACAGCCTCAGCGCTGTGTTCTCAGCCTTAAATATTCGCCTTCCACTGAACCAAGTCATATGACTGGCTCTACAACAGAAATATAGCAGGTCCAGCTGTGTAACACCTTTACGTGGCTCCCCGTAATCTCAGGTACAGTGTCCTGGCACAGCGTTCAAAGCCTTCCCAACTGCATCTCTGCTTGTTCTCTCATCACGTGGTTGAATGCACCTGCCCCTGAGAATTAATGTGCATCCCTCTGACAGGGAGTCTCACGTGGTTACCACTTTCCTTCTTTTCCCTTCTTCCAGGAAGACTCCCCCGCTTCATGGTCTTCTAGTCCCTCGACCTTGAAGACTCAGTCAAGGTGGGGCATTTAGAAGTTTCTTGAACACCCCAACCCCTGATCTCCAGTACCCAGGATGTGGTGCCCCATCTCTGTCCCCATTCTTCAGTTTTCTCATGTGTAAGGAGCTATGACATGAGCGAAACACCTAACTATGAGTCCAGAATCTGAGTCAGAAACAGCAAGAGGCACATAATTTTACTGTGACTCAGAGAATGAGTTTCCATATCTCACTGATGCTGTGTTGTTTGGTCTTCTACCCTAGTCACTGGGTTCCACTCTGACTATTACCTTCCTGGTGCTGGAATTCCCAGGGCCATGGCTCAGTCCCTGGCACACAGCAAGTATCACCCACTCATCTTCTTGTTGTTGTTGTTGAAGACATGGCAGAGACACAGGTCTGTTCCTCAGCGTCCATACCTAGTTTTATTTTATAAGACAATATAAATTTTGTTAGAGAACAAGGTGTATTCGCCAGGTTGGGGTCCTCATAGCGTGGTGCCAAAGATCGTGCAGCTTAAACAACAGCTCAGGAGGCTGGGAGTCCAAGAGCAAGATGCTGGCAGGGCTTCCCCTCCTGAGGCTTCTTTCCTGGCTTGCAGACAGCTGCCCTCTATGTGTCCCCACATGACCTTCCTCTGTGTATGCAAATCCCCTTGTCTCTGTCCTTATAGGGACACTAGTCATTGGATTAGGATCCCACTTGTATGACCCGGTTTAACCTCAATTATTTCCTTAATGTCTCTGCTTCCAAAAGCAGTCACATTGGAGGTTAGGGCTTCAGTGTAAGAACAACATGGATAGTTTTTTGTAGAGAGATGTTGTAATAGGAGTCACCTACATTTCCCAGACTCCCATGCAGCTAGGGCTGGTCATGTGGTCACCTACATTTGTCAGATTCCCTTGCAGCTAGATATGGTCATATGACTAAGTTATGGCTGGTAGAGTACAAGTGGAAGCAATTGTATGTAACTTCCTGGTTATGACTTTAAGAGACAGCAGCAATTTTTTCTGCCTTCTTATCTATTGGAATACAGGTGATGGACCGGAACTGGAGTGTTAGACAAAAAATGTTCATATCTGAATCCTCAGAACCAATGAAGAGATTATTTTAACTTGCAAAAGAGAAGTTTGGTGGTATAATTAAGATAGAAGTGGGAAAATTAACCTGGATTATTCATGGGACCAAATGCAGTCAAGGGAGCCCTCATAAAGGGGAGGGAGGCAGGACCATTGATCAGAGTTGAAAATATGATTGCAAAAGCAAACGTTGGAGTGATTTGCTTTAAGCCATAGGCCAAATGGTGCAGGCAGTTTCTAGAAGCTGGAAAAAGCCAGGGACAAGTTGTCCTGCAGAACCGCTGTAATGACTGATGACCTGCCAGCACCTCAATCTTGGCCCACAAGGCCTGCTTGAAAGTTGTAGCTTAGTTGGTACAGTGCTTGCCTGTCATATGTGATGTCCTAGCTTTGAATCTCAGCACTGCACAGAGCAGGCATGGTAGCGTGTGCCTAAAATGCTAGCACTGAGGAGGTAGAGGTAGGAGGATCAGGATATTAAGGCCATCCTTAGCAACAGAGTGAGTTCAAGTCCATCCTGGACTACATGAGATTCTGTCTAAAAACAAACAAATGAAAACAACAACAACAACAACAAAAACGTTAATGACCCAACTCAGATGTCTGCCTTCCAGGGTCATAAGACAATAAACGCACTTCTTTCACCAGCAGCAAGAAGCTAACCGTTAGTTTAGGTGATGTGAGGAGAGTAGTGTCTTATCAGTGCCTTCAAGATCGGGAGAGTGGTGGTGTGAGAAAGGAATGGATTTCTTTTAGCTGTCTTTATTACCGTCACAGCAGGGTAATCTCCACCTTCATTAGCACACACCTACTATGCGCCTGGAAATGATGCACGCACCAGAGTTCGTATCATGCACATGCTAAATGCAGTGTTGGAGATGTGTTCAGGAAATTATGTGAACAAGCCGGAAAGGATACAGTAGCTCTTTGTTGACCTAAGCCTACCACAGCTAGAGAAGTCAGTTCTTTTCCTTATGATGCAGACAAGGCCAGGAGACTGGTGACTTTCCCAGGCGAATGGCTTGTCTCAGGCGGTGAAGGGGAGGCTCTGGGATAATCTTTGGGGAAGGTGAGAATTAAAAGCCACTTGAACGGGGGCAGTGATCAGTTAGTTACCTGCTGACTCTCGGGTCACACGGCCTAAGCTGTGCTTTGGGCTCTGACGCCAGTTGTGTGACTCTGGTCCCTCAGCAGCTCTGAACACTCCACATTTGAAAAGTGGAGCTATTAGTTCATACTTTCCAAAGGGTTCTTGTGGAGATGAAGTAAGAGTACATATCGAAGGGTAAGGACGGCAGAGTGGGGACATAAGATATTTTGTGGGATTTGCCTGTCTGCTCTACACTCAGCAGTCAGCCCCACCCATGGAGCGCTGAAGAGGCTGAGGACCCTGTAGTCTGTGAGTTCCTGGTGTTTAATTCTGAGTCTCAGAGAGACTTGCAGAATAGTTACAGCTACGAACTAACGTCCTCTGGCAAGGTAAGAGAGGAAGCGAAAGGGTTGCCACTGTCCACCCCCTCGTGTGTCCCAGGCATCTGACAATGAGGATAGAATCTGAATTTAACCAAACCAAGTTCAACTGTTAACAAACGTGTAGAATCCAGGGAGACTTCTGTCAAACACTTGTGCCATGTTTGGAAAGGGAAGAAGGGGCTGCTTGGCTGACAGGTCCTGGCTTATGGCAGACATAGGTAAGACGAGGAAGGGTCTGGTAGCTGTTCTTTCAAGAGACCAAATGCCTCACTCCCAATAGTTTTACTCATTCACTCACACACCAAACAAAGCCAAACCAAACCCAGTACTTCCTTTACCTTTGAGATTATGAGATTATAATGAGAGTTTACCATTCCCTTTCCTCCCCCGAGCCCTCCCACATGGCCTTCCTTGCTCTCAAGTTTAAGGCCCCTTTTTTCATTAATTGTTGTTACATTTATATGTGTACATGTATATACATATATATTCCCAATACAACCTGCTTGATCTGTATGGCGCCCATATGAATGCTTTGGGGCTGACCATTTGGTGCTGGATAACCAGTCGTCGCGATCTGTCCTGGGGAGACTGTTTCTCCCGGTCTCAGCACTCATCAGTTGCTGTACTTCTTTATGCATGGTTTAGGGTTTGTCGTTTTCCTCTACCCACGTTGGCATGCCTATTGTTGTTGTCCTTGTTTGGTTTGTGCTTAGATAATCAAGTTGGTGAGGCTCGATGGCGGCAGCTTCTGACACTGCTAGAGACATAGAGACACAGCCTCTGGCTCTCAGGATCGTTCCCTCCCGTCTTCCTGGATGCCCTCTGAGCCCTGTGTCTGAGAGTTGTTTTGAAGAGGTACATTAGGACTGGGCTTCGCACCTCTGCATTCGATTAATTGTTGTTTTCTGTAATGGTCTCTGCAAAGAGTAGTTTCCTTGATGATGGGTGAGGGCCATGCTTATCTGTGTGTATAAGGAAATATACTTAGGAAACATTGCTGGGGATTGTGCTGGTTTAGTAAAGTGACGGCTTTTGTTCTCCAAGGTCCGTGGCTTCATTAGCCCCGGGTAGTTGGCTGGGCTTCCAGTACCAGACATCTTTTGCTCAGAATATAGACTTAATATTCAGTTAACAGTCTCAACAGTACTTAAGAGTGCTTAGTCCCTAGCCAAATATAGTAGTGTCGAGTCCCTCTGATCTGTCGCACAAATAGTCTCCTTAAGCCCCACGCTCACACTGGGTATGATGTCTCAGTGGTTGAAGTGTTGCCACCAAGCACGAAGACCTGAGTTTGATCCCCAGAACCCATCTTAAAGGGCCAAGCATAAGAGCAAAAGACTCTGTTTTAAAGTGGAAAGTGATTAAGGAAGAACCCAATATGACCTCTGGTCTCCACATTAACATATGTATGTGAAAGTGGTGTGTGTGTGTGTGTGTGTGTGTGTGTGTGTGTGCAATTAGTTTGCAAAACAATGGCTACAGCTCTGTGGCATGAGCCATTCAAAACGGAGACTCAGAAACTTGCACCAGTGAGTATCTCTGTTGCTTGGGGAGGATCCGAGTGGGCAAGGCTTCACAGAGACACATTTTGAGCTCATCTTTGACGAGGAGGAGTAGGACCCTAGTCATTAGGCTTAGCTATCATGCCGGACCCATTCTGTTTCCTGATCATGGATGCAATTTGACCAGCTGTCTCCTCGACTCCTATAGCCATGACTTCCACACCACGATGGACTGTAGCCTTGAAACATGAGCCCAAATGAACCCTTCCTTAACTTGATTTTATCTCAGCAATGAGACAATTCAAAACAAAACAACAACAACAACAAAACATACCTCAGGGGTCATAGCAGGATACATGACCAAACTGAGAATGGAGAATTGGAGAAATAGACTACTTACTAAGAAGTCACTTTTCTCCGGGAGGAGTGAAGAATTGGGTTGGTTGGTGTAATTAGATAACCACATGGAGACAGTGGTTCCTGAACCCCGGGCTCACTGCAATGGCTAGAGATGGCCAGATATAAGTGTTTAATATTGTGCCTCGCCCACATTTATGAGATGATTAAGTTATCTGTGTGTGTATGGGACTTTTCAAATGAAGGGGAAGATGCAACCACAGCTCATGATGGGAGATGGATCAGATCTTCTTTATCACAAGCCGGCCACAGCTGCATCTTGGTTGTTTCAGCCACAAGTATAACGAGACTGGCAGCAGAGCTGTGCTTCTGAGAGACAACTCCCTACCAAAAGAGCAGAGTCATCCTCCTGTTTCACAGGCACGGACCCTGATGAATGGAACACAATGCGGCCATCTTCTGAGCAACAGGGCATGGTGATAACAGCGATGACATTATCTGTAGGCCCAGCAAAGCAGAAATCTCGCTGATTCAGCAGAATCAGACCAATTGCGAATCCCATTAAACAGGGAAACTGAGGCTCCAAGAAGCTATTTATCCAGCGAGTGGCAGAGTTGAGACTTGAACCCATGACTCGCCAACTACATAACCAACACCCAACCTGACCTTTCCTCCCCTAAAGGCCTTGAGCTTATCCTGCTGATGTTATGTTGGAGGCCACATATGTGATGTATGTGATGTTCTTAGCTTGCCCATTCCAGTCATTCTCCATTTGTCGTGTCTCGTGGTGACAAGGAATGGCAGGTCTTCGGGGGTCGTGATCAACAGATATTTTTCTGAGTCCATGCAGGTGAGGCAGGGATCCTAGTATCAGGGCCAACTCACTCTCTCCCAGAGTTGCCCTTGAAACCACGCCCTTCCTTCGAAGTGCAACGCTGTATGGCCATTCCTGGGGACAGCTTGTTGCCTTGGCCAAAGTGAAGGCCCTGGAGCTGGCCTTCCTCCCAGCGCGATGACCTCTCATGGCTAGTGTCTGGGGGCCAGTGAAGCTCTGGACTCCAGGAAGGGAGATGAGGCCCCAGCCCCAGGCCTGAGCGGGAGAAACCGGAGAAGGCCCCAGAACAGCTGACTCTGGGCGCCACATTCGGAGGCGGCTGGCCCCTTCCCCCACTGGCTGTGCTGTGAGTCACGGGTTTTAAGCTGAGCACTCTGGGAGATTAACCAGCTTTGTGGCCAGCTGCTGGAGGAGGACACTTGGCCAAAAGAAGCAGGATAAGGTTACCCTCTCAGAAGTTTATAGGAAGGCCCATAAAGGCCCCCAAATGCTGTGGGGCCTATGTTATGGGGTACTCCAAGGTGTCCCCCTGCTTAGAATCTCAGTGACCATATTTATGCCCCTTGTTCTTCACCCACGTAGCAGGTTCTGCTAATCTACCACTTTCTGGCTAGCCCCACCCCTTTTGGGTATTGTGGTCCAAGAGAGGTCTTGGGCAATGGGTGAGGAATGTTAGGAACTGAGCCCATCCTAGAGCCAGTAGGAAAAGCCTGTCTCCTGCCTGCCTCCGGCTTAGAGCAGAGGCTGCTGGGAGATGCCTGGAGCAGGATGGTGGGTCATAGGCACAGGACAAAGACAGACCCCACCCCATGGCTGGAATGCAGCTTGTTGAGGGTGGACAATTCTCAGCCCTGGAATGGAGACCCAGGCTGCCTGGGCAGTCAATAGCCTGGCTCTGCCACTGACTCTCTAACCACAAGAAAGAGACTGGCATAGACCAGCCATTTCAAACTGTATAGATAGCACACTACAGACTCAGAGGCACAGAGTTTCAGGTTGGTGGAGGTCTCCAGTTTTTAAACACACCCCCACTTTTCATATTGTGTTCATCAAAATGGCCTCATTCCATTCCCAACCCCCCTTCTGGTCAGCCAACTCCTCACTCAACAATTATTTATTTAGTGCCTACTGTGCACTAGGCACTATTGTAGCAGATGAAGAACAGTGCCGTACTTTATCTGAAATAAGAATCACAGGAACTTACAGGTGCCTTTAGAGTGACCAAATGGCCCTTCAGCCTTCTCTGTGTGTCATTGTCACCTGGCGCTGTATCTGGGAGGAGCCCAGAGCCTCTCCACCCCAGTCTATCGCTCTTTGCTGTGAGTCTCTTGGAGGAGCTTAGGAAGAGGTGAAGAGAAGGCATTGGAGCCCAAGACACCTTCTAGTGTGGGCCTTTTCCTCTCTGCCCTAGACACTGTGGGCAGTCCCCGTTGACACCAACATGGATGCTGCCCTCTGGCCTATGCCATAACCAGGCCCCGTGATCTGGGCAGTTGGGTGTTATTGAGCCACATCTCCTGGAGGAAAAAATGGAAGTCCCTGTTATGGAGCAGGGATGCAGCAGAGTGAGGCAGGACCCATTAATATTCACTGAGAGGGAACGGCTGAGCATCAACGCCCAGCTAACTCAGGAGCTCTTCCTAAGTTAACTTGCTAAATGCCACTGCTTTATTATTGTCATGCCCACTGTACACATGGGGAACTGAGGCAGAAAAACAAGCAATAAAGACAGATGTGAGACCCAACCTCTCACATTTGAGTTTCCTACCCATGTATCTGGCCACAATGTTGTATCACTGAGAGCCAAGATGACATCATCCCCCATGCCTCCTCTGGGACAACTGAGAGGAAAAGACACAGCCTGCTCATCCGTGGCTCTGTCTTTGATGTGGGCTACAGCCATCTGGCAGAGTTGTCACCTAAAGCAAGGAAGGTAGGCCCTGTGGTCAACATCAGAGGACACAAGGCTTGAAAGACGGCATGTAAACCCTGGCTCTGCCGCTGACCATCAGGGAATGAAGCTAAGCTCTTTGGATGCCTCCTGCCTCATCCGGAGGAGTGGAGGCTGGCATCACCCTTCAGTATCCACTCAGTGTGACACAAGTGTTGCTAAGCAATGTTCGGTGCTGAGAAATGCCCACATTCACATTGCTAAGGTGCAGAACCCACCTAGGTGTCCACCACAGGAGAATAGAGCTTCGTGCCGCATATACACCTGCTGGAATTTTCCAGTCACTTTCTGTTCAGAAAGATGTTACATCCTCGGGAGGAAAAGGAATACAATGTGGGGAGGAAAATCATATGAAGAGAGAATTACACATCTTAGATGGCTTCCTCGTTTGTGGCTCCTCTTATAGAGCCATGTAAAATTCTGCATGCACATAGGACATGAAGATAAAAAGGAACTGTCTGGGGTGGGGGAACAGAGGAAACTAACAAGAAGGGTAGGTGTGAGAAAGGGGAGAGTAGAGGTGTGCAGGGATGTGCTCAATGCACATCACACACCCGTGTTAAAACGTGACACGGCACCCTGTATACTGAAAACACACCGTGGAAATGAAAGACAAATACACAAAGCCCCAACAAAGACTGGTAATAAGCACCCAGTGGATGGCTGCTGGGGCTTGCTGGCAAGTGTGAGGAATAGGCTGGGGGTGCCCAACTCTGTTCTTTGCCCGAGGCTGGCTCACTCTGCCTGGACTCTCTCTAACCCAAGCTTGTCCAGGTACCTGCTGGGGGTGCTGGCATCCCCAGGCATGGTCAGGGACTGGCCAGGATGAGGCCTGGGGTTGGGTACGGACAGCCTATTCTAGATCCTCTCTGCTTGGGGAGTGTGGTTGTGGGGGGCCAAGGCTGCTCCTGACAACTGGGGCCTCGCTGGAAGAGACAGGGAGACAGAACGTGCTAAAGCATCCTTTCTGTCCCCTAGAAATAAAGTTCCTGGTAGCAGGCTTCGTCCAGGAGACTGTAGCAGGGCCAGGATGGATGGCTGCACTGATATCCTGGCTGTGCTGATATCCAACATTTACTGTTTCCAGCCCTGGTCTGGGCTCTGCCTCTGTTCCCAGGACCTAGCTCTGGAGGGTAGATACGAGATCAGAATGGGCCAGGCCAGGTGTAACCTAACGTTTTCCTAGGAGAAGGAAGTCTGGGGTGGAGAAGGGGACCTTGGAAACAGGGCTTCCAGGTAGGGTGACTCCTAAGCTCTGGAAGCTGGAGGAAGCTCCTCCCAGGATAAGGACCTGGAGTGGGGGCGGGAGTCATCTATGGCATCGTACACGAGCTTCCAACTTCCACACAGGGTTTGTTAGGTCCTGTTACTCCCGTGAACAAGGGACGGAAAAGCAAAACTGGGGTTCTTGAGCTAGGGGCGCCCGGAGAAGGCAGCAGGACAGATTTGAGTCTGGCCAAAGGTGGTGGATCCAGGCAGAGATACACACCTGTACCCTCTGTCTTAATACCAGAGATTTGGGGCCTGCAGGATGTATGGCCTAGGCCACTATGTAAAGTAGCTATTCCGAACCTGCACACTGCATATCTCTATCTACAGAGGGAATTTGGGCAGCGGGCCTAAGGAGGGCGGAAATTCTTCCCAATATTCCTAAACACACATTACAGATATGGAGGTGTCTCCAAGAGTCTTTTACAGACAATTTGCGCTAAGGTTCTAGAAATGACACAAAGTTTATCCATATACAGTGATAAACAGCCCCACCCTCTCCTTTCAAATGACTACTCTCCTCAGGCTCAGATCCAGAGTGACTTTCACACAATACAGGGACACTCCATCAAGTGGCTTGCAATTAACCCCCAAAGTTCCACTCGGTGGGACCCTTCAGATGGCTGCTCTAGCAGCCTTACTCCGGGGATCCTCAGACTCGCGCAGCCGGTGGCCGTCAGCGACAGCCGCAGGGCCTCCGTGGCACACGTGCGCCCGCCACCCGCCACACACACCCGCGCACACGCCGGCGAGGGCTAACGAGCCCACAGCCCAGCGCGGCGGGAGGGAGCCAGTTGTCGGGCGGGGCCGCCGCGGTCACACAGCATTAGCCTTGCTGCCGCCCCGCCAGGTGCGGCCACTGCCCCTAATCCCTGGCCCGCCCCGCTAAGCCCGGCCTGAGCAAAGCCACAGCTGGGGGCGGCCGGCCACGCGCCACCCCTCACCGCAGCCGCAGTTCCTCCCCCCCCCCTCAGCGTGTGCCCTGCACCCCGATACCCAGCCCTGCACAGCAATCCAGCCCCGCGGCCGGGCCACTGACCCTGAGCCACCAACCCTGTCTCTAAGCATCCCCACTCCTCCACTACAGTGCTCCTTCCTCCTGGCCCGCCTGCTTCTATCTCCATCCTTTGTAACCGACCAGAAGCTTGCTCTCCAGGGAGGGAAGTCCGCCCTACCCCAGCTCCGCCACCCTCCAGGGATCTCCATTCCTTCCTCTTGTTCAGCTGGCCAGGGCTGGGGTCTTACAAAGTCTGGGGCCCACGCACCCAATCCTGCCCACCTGTTTATGCCATACTTAGGCAGACCTCACATCACCTTTTGTTCAAATTCTATAGTTAGATGGAATGGATTCCAGGATCTTTCTGTTAGGGATGGGGGGTTCTCAGGGCCTCTTTGAACTCCACATTTACTTACCTGGAAAAAAGAGATTCCTTTTATATGACTTCTGAAACACACCATTTACCCCTTTTGAGGCAGTCTCTGAGCTGAGGGTGGTCTTGAACTTCTGATTTTTCAACTTCCAACTGAGGTGCTGCAATCACAGGTATGCTGCCACACCTAGTTCTATGCAACCCCGGGCACTAACCTAGGGAAACTGTCTACCAAGTGAACTGCATCTCCAGCCCGAGGGTGTTTTGTTGTTCCTTGTAAGCAAGCTGAGGTTGACAAGTTCACTCATTGAATAGTCAAGATGGGTGAGAGGTGAGGACAGCATCTTGTCACTCAGCTCCCAGCTAAGCAGGTGTGGGGGACAGTGAGAAGTTCAAGTCTGGGCCAGGACTTGGGGTTGGCTGTGAGGGGTCTCTCTACCACGTTGCATGTCCTCTGGAGGGGTGCTTTTTGGGGGCCTGGCCTGCTGGTGGTCCTGGCTTCACTGCCAGCAGTGGTGCTGACGGACAGCTCCAGCAGGTGGGAAGCTGGCTGGTCACCCCTGACAGCTCTGCTCACCTGTCACTCTCCTGCTTGGGTGACCAGCTGCCTGACCCACTGACCAACTTCCTGCTGTGTCTCAGCACCCTGGGCACCGTGTGCAGTGTCCTGCCTGTTCCTCAATGGCTTGCTCTCCCAGAGCACAGGCTATGCAAACACGCGTGCAGATTCTCACCACACAGACACACCCATGTCTGCACATGGTTGTATGCTCGCACGTACGCCCCACGTGACACAGGGCCACCTGATTAAATGGGACAGACAGATTTCAGCTGTGTAGAGAACTCTGGGCTTGGTCCCAGCTCACAGTTGCCCCTTGCAATCCATTCTAGACTTTCTCTTCCCAGATCATGAGCCTAGGCCATGCCTGTTGGGATATGTATTAGTTTTACCATTCTCCGTGCTGTGACAAAGTACCCAACTAGAACAACTAAAGAAAGGGAGGTGGCTTTGTTTGTTTGGATTGGGTTTGGGTTGTGTTGCCCAGGGCTGGAGAATAGACTCCATCATGGAGGATCAAGCAAGGTGGCTGGAGTATGGCACAGCTGGTCACATTGAACCTGCAGTCCAAAAGGAGAGAGGAGAGAGAGAGAGAGAGAGAGAGAGAGAGAGAGAGAGAGAGAGAGAGAGAGAGAGAGAGAGAGAGAGCGAGAGCTTGGTTGATTGATTCTGGTGCCCAGTTCATTATCTCCTTTTAATTCAGCTCTGTCCACTGACATTCAGGGTGGCTCTTCCCTCCTTGGTTAAGCCTTTCTGGAATTCTGGAACCCCCCCCTCTCTCTCTCACACACACACACACACACACAGAGGTGTTTTCATGGTGGCTGTAAGTCCTATCAAGTTGACCACCAGAATCCACCGCATCCTCAAGAGAAGAGAACAGTAGCTGCAGGCCAGAAAAATGACGGCTCAGCTTCCAGCTCCTGTCCTGTGACTTGGGAGCCACAGTTGCATCCTTGGGGCCTAACAAGCAGTGGGCCCTACCCAGGAGAGTCCTGAGCTCTCGGACAGTCTTGTCCCATCCCCACGGCTTCTTCAGTCAGCTCTCAGTAGACCCTACCCCATCCTTGGCGGCATCTGAGGCCAGAATGAAGCAATGTGAGGCTCACAGAGCCCTGTGGGTTCAGTGGGTGCAGGATGAACTTGGAAAGGTTCTCTTCGTTTCCTTATGCGTTTCCCACCTTATCCCACGTGGGTTCTGTCCCTCCCCAGCTCTCTACTCAGAAGCCCTCTATTTGGTCCAGTTCCAGCATGGATGACTTGACAGTAAATATTCCTTCTGCCAAGTTTGATCACCTGAGTTCTGGCTCTAGGACATGGCAGAAGAACACACCGCAGGCATGCCATGGCACAGGCGCATGCATCCCTGCACCCCCACACCACACACACACACACACACACACACATACACACGCACACACATACACACGCACACACACGCGCGCACACACACACACCACACACACACACACGCACACACACGCACACACGCGCACACACACACGCACACGCACACGCACACACACACACACATACACACACGCGTCAGTGAAAATGTGGGGCCCTCTTTGGCTCAGCTCCAGGTGTGTGTCCTGCCTCTGACTTTCTGCATCTTTACTATTACCTGTTCTGTATTACGTATCGACTGCTGCATATGGAATTATCCCTATACTCAGCACTTTAAAACAACAAATGGTTATAGCCTTGTGTCTTCTCTAAGTTCTAGGAGCAGCAGCAGGGCTACGGTAGGACACAAGGCCTCTTCCAGCCCACAGGTGGCTGGGGCGGGGCTCCCCTCAAGGCCTGACTTGAGGGACGTGGGGGTGTCACGTCCACCTCACTCCAGTGACTCTTAGTTGGAGGCATCAGTTTCCTGTCATGCGAGAGAGTAAGTGAGTGAAGATAACATAGCATAATGGAGACAGAGAGCACCGGAAACAACCATAGGTGTGATGCCCCATCGTTACAGAATGTCAAAAGGGGAGAGATTACACCTCACCAGGAAGCAGGCAGCACTAAAGACCCTCTTACAGGGTGCCCCAGTCTTTCGGTAGACATTTATTTGGTGACCATTAGAGAACACTATCCCTACTGGCTACTATCCTCACCCCACCCCACCTCAATTTTCTTCTTCATGGATGCTGTTTACAATTAAAGTGTATTTTAACCTCAAATAACCTATTTGTTCTTATGAATGTTTATATCCCCTTATGAATGTTTTTATGGAGTGTGCTTCCCCACCTGGGGCACCCGAGTGTATCTGTGCAGTCAGCTGCTGCGCTTACCATAAGCTTGAGTGCAACTTTGTTTCCTTCTGAGGTCCCATGCAAAGCCCTTCCCTACATTCCTTTCTTTCATGAGTTTTTCCCACCTCACCTTTCTCGGTAAGGAGTCCCCTGGAGCTTCTGGGGTGTATGGACGCTTCTGTTTTCTCATGGGATAAGGGTGCTACAGTAAGTGTTCAGTGGGTATTGTGTGAACATACCCAGCTCAAGGACTGGCCAGAGAGACTGTGTGTGTGTGTGTGTGTGTGTGTGTGTGTGTGTGTGTGTGTGTGTTTACTTATAGAATTCATAGCGTGTGGCTGGAACAGTTTCTCGTGATCATCTTCCTGAAAGAGTACATTATCCACAGGTCTCCCAGGGTAATGCTCAGGCCTTAAAAAAGCAAGATTATGTCATGGAGTCGGTGTTAGTTAGGTTTCTGTCACTGTGACAACATGCTTGAGACAAGCTAAAGAAACCTTTAATTAGAAGAAAGCTTTATTCTAGCGATGGTATCAGAGGACTCAGCCTGTGGCCTTTGGGCCTGTGGTGAAGCTTACTTACATCATGGAAGAGGTTGCTCACCTCATGGCAGCCAGGGAGCAGCTAGATAAAGGAAGGCTCCAGAGTTCCAATATCTTTTCCATGGCATGCCTCCGCTAGCCCAACTTTCTTCTACTAACTCCCATCTCCTAAGCAGCCCAGAACTTTCCAGCCACCCTGCAGATCTGAACTCCAGTGCTGTGTAATTGCTTGGGTCACAGATAGGGAAGTCTGGGGTGTCCAAAGCATAGGAAGGGCTCAGTGTACCATTGCAGATCTGGAGACGGGGCCCTTTAAAAATGGATATAGTGGGCTTCAAGGTGGAAAAGGAGCAAGTGAGGAATGGGGACTCTCAGTCTTGCAACAAAAGGCTGGGTTCTGCCAATGGACTGAGTTGGAAAAATCTTCGAGCATTCCTCCTGACCATCCTCTTACTGACACTGATTTCAGCCTCATGAGAATTAGAGCCCAGACAAGCCCACCCAGGCTTCTGATGGACAGAATTGGGAGCCAATTGTTTGACTTTTTAAAGTCATCAATCTGTACTTTTTAAATCTTCACGGAATTGTACAAACACCCTTACTATCTAACATCAGAACTTTCCCCCGAATTGACTTGATTTACCTACTCTGGAGACTTTATAGAAGTTGCATCATATAACATTTTCTATCTTCCTGTTTTGCTTAGCATAATGTTTTTCAAGGTTCACACGAGCAGTCATATGTCATGAGTAGGTTTTCCCACTGGCCTGGTCCCTCAGCCGCACCAGCCCCAAATAACACACAGAGACGCTGTATTAGATATAAAGCTGTTAGCCTGTTACTAGTGTTTCTTATTGGCTAGCTCTGTCTTAAATATTAATCCATTCCTATTAATGTATGTATTTCCACATGGTATTATCTTACCGGAGAGAGGGCCCGGAATTATTCTCTCTTAGTCCTACATCTTGAATCTCTTCCCCACTAATTCCTCTCTCCTCTTTGTCTCCTAGTCCTGCCTATCTTGCTTTCCTATTGGCCAACAATGATTTATTCATTAACCAATACGAGAGACATATTTACAGAATGCCATCTCCCATCAGTTGTATACATGGGTGATGGGAGATGTTATTCTGTATATATGTTTCTCATACTGGTTAATAAAGCCCTGTGGCCAATAGGAAACAAGATAGGCGGGGCTAGGAGACCAGGAGGAAGAAAGAGGAGTAGTAGGTTGGAGTCGAGATGTAGGGCATGGAGAAGGACGACGCCCGCTGCATGGCTCCCTGATAAGACGACCATGTGGAAATACTTAGATAAGTAGAAATGGGTTAATAATTAAGGCAGAGCTAGCCCATTAACAATAATGGTAACTGGCCAACAGGATTGTATCAAATACGGAGTCTCTGAGTGTTATTTGGGGGCACACATGGCTGCGGGACAATGGCGGCAGGACCAGGAGGCCAGGAGGCCGGCGGGGAGGAACCTGCCGTAACACATGGGTATGCTTTTCATGACTGATGTTCTCTTGTATGGACACAACACATTATAATCATCTGCTTACCAGTTTATGGACACTCTCTTTGGTCTTTGGCTGTGATATATATAACTGTCATGAGCTTTTGTGAGCAGGTTGTTGCAGGAACATGAATTTTCAAATATCTTGAAGAGAAACCTACGTGTGAACTTTCTGGGTCCTGTGAGAACTCTGTTTAGCTTTTGAGGAACTATCAGACTGTTTTCCAAAATATCTGTCTACATTTACATTCCCACTAGAAGCAATGGTGGGAACATATTTGCATTTCCATATTGGCAATTTAAGTGGTTATTGCTATTATCATTTTTGAGACAGATTCTCAGACTACCTCTTGAATGCTGGATTATGGGTATGAGCCATCATGCCTGTCTTGAAAAGGTGGGATTTGAGGGACGACTCAACAGTGTTGAGGAAATGAGAAGGCAGATATCTGGCAGAACATTCTAGGCAGAAGAAACATGACAACAAGGGTTGTAAGGCGGGGTGCTGTTTGTAATGTTTGACACAGGGAGATGGCGAACGTAGAGCACTGTGGGTAGAGGGGATGAGGGCCAGTGTTAATGAAACAAGCTTGAGAGCAGTCTCAGAGGCTTTGCCAGGGCCTTGGCACTTTCTTTGAATGATGGGGAGTCTTGGAGAATTTGAGCAGAGGGCATGTGAGACATGGTGTATATTTTGGAAACATGTCCTCCCATACTGAGAATAGTTGGAATTGAGGGTGGAACACAAAGGGCTTGTGGAGAGGATTTTCACTGCAAGCATTTCAAATGGAAGATGGCTGATTTAGCTCATGGTGGTAACAGTGGGGGAAGAAGCAGCTGGCATTCAAATGCAGCATTTGAAAGCAGAATGCATAGGCTCTTGTGACAAACTGGGTACAGTGGAAGTGGGTAGAGGAGACACAGACGAGGTTAATAAGGCACTGGGGGTTTGTCTGAACAGTGTGAATGATAGTGTTTCCCCACAAACAGAGGTGAGAACAGTGTGTGTGGGAGGGGTGCAGTTGGTGGGTTAGGTTGACAGGTCTGCCAAATATCCAAGCCATGACATCAAGCAGGTTGACAACATCAGTTTGGAGCTTCATTGGGTGATCTGGACAGAATATAGAAATGTAACAGTCTCCAGCCTATAAGTGGTATTTAGAGAAGTCTGCACATTGCTATTTTTTACATACGGGATTATTCAACCTTCCCTCTGAGCAGACCCATTTTGTGTCTATGAACCATTTCCATTCTATTTCTGAGGAGTGAGTCTCCTCCTAATGTCTCAGTCAGGTCTAAAAGATGGTGTTGGCATTGCAGACAGCATCTGAGGTGTTGGGATGAATGTGGACAGAAGAGGTAAGAAACCAAATGTTCAGTTTAGAAAGAGTTGACAACTTATCCCAGTGCCACATCAGGAAACACAAGTGATGTCTCTGAAGAATGAGGCAGCATCTCTACATTGTTCTTCATTTTATGCCATGGCAATGGATGCTACGCCAACTGCATTTAGTTCTCTCTCTTTATTTCTGGTTTGTTGGCAGATAGGAGTCAGGCCAGGAAGTTCTTATAATGACTGTTGGTGTCTGCACCTTGCATCTTGGATGCTGTTTTTAATTCACAAGTGATAGAAATTTATGTGGTTTGCATGACTCGTGTAATTTGTGTCCTTGGGGTCCTGTGCCACCATGTCAACACAGGGATTAGGGATGGACTTTAGGGTAAGGATTCCTATCCTTGATAGTTGACCTGACTCAAATGCAGGATCCACATCACAAAATCAGGAATAGGTGTGGTGTATGAAAAACACAGTGTGTGGACTCCGAGCATGGCAAACATTCTCATATCTGGGCTCACCACCCTATGTAACTCTGGTGAAGGGATTTGGGGTCTCACACAGAGTCATGGGGAAGGGGAATGAGCAAGAACACCATGAAGAGTCTAGACTGGCTCCTTTCTGTAAGCCTCTGCCCTTTCCTGTCTCTGGTTTCTTGCTTCCTTCTTCTCTCCAGCCTGGTTGTCCCTCCCTCCTCCTCCCCCAACTTAAGTGCAGAGGGGCCAATTCATGGCCCTGTGACTCAGGCGGGATGGGGAGGATGTTTTGGATGCCGCTCTGCTGACGTTGGTACCCTCTGTTCTTACATCCTCCTTAATTTACTGCCTGAGGAGGGGGCCAGGGCTCCAGAGAGGGGATTAGATGGTCCACACTGATCTGAGGCAACAGCTGCTGGGCTGGCAGCCGAGGAGTGAGCAGGAGGTGGGGGAGGCTCCTGTCTCCACCACAGCCGGAAGGGAACTAGGCGGGCATCTGGGTGGGGCACTTGGACTAGTGAAGTTCTAGAAGTGGCTGCCTTTGGCCTGAGGGCTGTAAGGCTTATTTTATCATTAAGGTCAAGTCCGTGTATAACAAGGCCTAGAGGGCCATCTGGTCAACCACCTTATTAGCTCCCTGGAGAACATTAGAATGTGCTTTGTTTTCTTCAATCCAGAGATATGAGCTCTGTAGCTCAGACCAATGGGACATTTTTATCAAGCCTTAAGTGGTCATTGGTTGTGTAAAGGACCTTCTGCACTCAAAAATTCTCTGTACCAGTTGGTGAAATGTCTTACAAGATGACAATGTCTTTCTCTTATTCCCTCTCCACTCACAGGGCAGAAGCATACTAAAAAAATAACAATTCTATTTGACAGATGAGGTATCCAAAATCTACACAAATTCAATGCCCTCTATTGGGTCCCACTTAGAGTCAGTGGCATGACTAGAATCATAAATCCGTGCATCTTTTGAAAAGCAGGGTATACACAATAACAATCATCATTTGAGGCCATTTTTCTTTTTCCTTTCAGTCCATCTCTCAGGTAATACCTTTATCTAACTGAAAATGGACTGGGAATGAGAACCATATCCTGGGTTCTTTGAATTAATTGGTGACCCCTTTGTGAGACTTGGCTTTTCTGTCTGTATAATGGATGAGATCTTAAATTGCACCATCCCCAAAAGCATAACTAAGTCTTGTCTTGATCATCCAAATTACAGGAAAGGCTGTGAGGATCATTTAAAAAGCTGAGGAACTGGAATTTGAAGTTTAGATGTAATATAATCTCAGCCACCTTCTACTTTTGCTAGACCTCGTAAGCTTCCTCTTGTTTTCAGGCTCCATTGTATTACCTGTTATAGTTAAGGGATCCTGACGCCTGCTGTAGCCGTGACTATAAGAGACAAGGCACCCTGGGAGCCTTGGACTGTGCCTGCTGTGTAGTAAGTGCCAAGCGATTTAGAAAGACCAGTGGTGGTAGTACCTGGTGCCTGCCAACAGATACAGCCACTGAGCTCATACCAAGAGATGGCCTAGTGGAAGGTTTAGGGCAGGGGCTGCCACCCTTAGCTGACTAATCAGGATCACTGGTGTTGGAAGCGAATGGATAGTTCCAGAATGACCCTCAAGATCACTGAGTTTACAAATCACTATCATTGGGGACCTGCTTTGATGGCTAGATAATTGACACATCAGTTGTTTATAGATAAGCAGGTGTTCAGCCACTTAATAGTTTAAACACTCTCCCATTGACAATTTCACTAGTAATTAACTCCTAACAAGCCCTTCCTTCTCTGGGTCATAAGCAGGAATTCCCCACTGGGGGTTCCCAATTAATGAGGTTTGCCAGGCATGGGGACCCCTGGGAAGTAGGCAAGACTAATTATTCTCTCCCCTTCTTTACCTCCCCCCTACCCCACCAACGCACACCTTGGCCAAACCTCTCCCTGTCCCTCATCAATCTTGTCCTGGCCTCCAGCTGGCTTGCATTAGCTCTGGTTTTCCAGCCCCCATACCCGCTGCTGTAGCAGAAGGGTTGAGCCAGTCCAGGCTGGAAGGATCTGTCACCCGATCCCAGGTCTGTGCTGCAGCCAGTCTTGGAATCTGGGGCAATGTGATCCCGCCCTGCAGGAGCCCCTAGGCAAGCCAGGGACTTTGTGGCGAGGCTCAGAAAATCCCCACTGTCTAGAGACCTCTGCCCAAGACCCCAAGGATTGCTTCCACAGACTCCCAGAGTGCATCCCATCTAAGCCCCTCACTTTAAAGAAAAGGAAACGGGAGCCCAGATCCCGGGGCACCTGCCCGAGGTCATGGTGGCAGAAACTGCTCCAGAGCTCTGCCCTCTGTGGTCTTTGCTGGCCTGCACTCTTCCTGAAGAAGTCCTCTTACGGATCATTGGTTCTGTGTACCCTGCTATGCGCATGTTGGACCCGTCTATGTAGGAGCTCCCATCCATCCTTAGACCCTCAAGGCAGAAAGGGTTGGGAAAGGTGATTTTTAGACTAAATATGCCATCCCTTTAGCCAACACTGAAGAAGTCACATTTCAAGTAATTTTGGAGGAGAAAAGTAAAGAGTTCAATTAAAGTAAGAGCAGTAGGTAAGTTTTCAAACGCCTCGTGTAGATAGCACCACTCACCGCCACAGTTCAGAGCTACGGTGGTATGACGCACATCTGGGGACACGCTTCCATGGAACTCAGCACTCTGCATGCTTCACCCAAGACCATTAAGAGTCAGAGCACAACACAGAGTACGCCAGAAAGTTTGCATCACTTTAGCTGTTCAGAGGCTGGGAGAATTCTCCAAAGACTGATATTTTATGCAGGGTTCTATTATTTTGTCACCTGGATCTCAACGTCACTCAGACTGCCTTTCTTTATACCTGCTAAATTATTTTATTTAAATTTATGCACATAGGTATTTTACCTGCATGCATGTCTGTGTGTCTTGTGTGTGTTCTGTGCCCTAGGAGGCCAGAAGGGGGCTTCAGGATCCCCCTGGAACCGGAGTAACAGATGACTGTGAGCTGCTATGTGGGTGCTTGGAACCAGATCCTGGTTCTCTGGAAGAGCTGCCAGCTCGCTTAACTACTCAGCCACCTCCCCAGTCCGATGCCTCCTAAATTATTTGATCCCAATTTCTTGACAAGAAATGGCTCTGTCAAGGTTCTGAGTGAGGACAGCAAAACCCATATGGCAGTTTGGTTTGGGTCTTGAGGGGTCAGAATGCCAGGTCATTCTGGTCTGCTGAAGATGAAATGGCTACTCTTCCACAGAGAGGACCCTGAAGCCCAGAGGTGGCTTCTGGCTTGTGCAAAATGTGCCAGCGTGTCAGCACATTTCCAGGTTTTTACCAAGGTCTTTCCAGGTTCTTAAGGCTGTGCACAGGATTGTTTTATCCCTTTTGTACACGTCTGGAGGCCGGGGCTTTGAGAAGCAGGCTCAAATTCCTGCAGTTACTATTGGTGATAGAGCCAAGACTTGAATGCACGTATTGAGATTGAAAACTCAATTGTTCTTTATTCCAGTACTTTCATGCAGAAGACTGAGACACATCATACCTCAGCGTGGCACGCGTCATACCTCAGTGTGAGGCACATCATACCTCAGTGTGAGACGCATCATACCTCAGTTCCAGAAATAGACTGATTCCAATTCCATGTTCTCTTTGAGTCCATTTCCCTGATGTTCTCCTTTGGAATTCACAAAGCTGTTCAGGAAGGTTCCAGAAGAGTGTGTAGCACACAGAGCCCGACCACCAGCCCCTGCCCCACCTCCGATTTCAACTACTGCCTAAATGGACAGTTCTGTGCGAACACAAACTTTGATGTAGTTCAGGCCTTAAGCATCTACTGAGGCCCGGGTGCTGAGTGCTTATCCCCAGAGTGACACTACTGGAAGGTGGTCTGTGTGAAAGGGCGGGCAATGGGGAGTCATTAGGTCACTGGGGTCATGACTTGGAAGGGGACTGTGAGACCCCAGTCTCCTCTTTTGTGTTTGGGTTTTGGTTTTGCTGCTTCGCAGGCTCCCTGTTCTACTGTGCTGCCTGACTACTAGAGACGGGGCCAACTGATCACCTCAGAAACAGCGAGCTATGGGAAACCTTTCTTCTCAGCCCATTGTCAGTTGTTACAGTAGCCGAAAGCTAACACTGACTCATTCTCAAAGCCAGCCTCTCCAGATTCCAAAGAAAGGTTTCTCCTGTAGAGAGCTTGCCTTGCTTGAGTCCGAAGACATTTAGCTTCCCCCAGGAACAGGAGAGAGGAGAGGCAGTGGGTAAAGAGGCTAGACATCCATCAGATGGAGACTTCTAGAAAGCATTCTGTATACTTCCCACAAGTTCTAGAAGAACTCCCCCATGGATTGATGGGCCCTGAGAACACACAGCCTTTCCTGTGCTCCTGTCTCCTTCCTCCTACTCCATATTTCACTTCCTTTCATCTGAGCAGACAGCCACCGGAGATCTTTGTCTGGATTCATGAGTCAGTGAAATCGAAATCAAAATGGCACATCTACACATTGACAGCTGTATGAACGGGCAGGAGTGGGTAGGGTGGGAGCAGCAGAAGATGAGAGACTGGAGCAGAAGATAAGCTCCAAAGGACACGTTTGGTAGGAAGTTTCTTTTCGCTGGAGACTCTCCACATACACTACCCCTTGGGCTCTGAAGCGTCTTTCTGGAAGGGAAATGTCACACGGTTTAAGGGCTCTGGGGATGTGCTTTCTTGACATTTTGAGGTGCTGTCTTGTCTCAAGTTAGGGACGTTCCCAGACTGTCCGTCAGCAGGGCTGTCTCAGGCAGTGGCTCTCAGCAAGGCTGGCCTTAAACGTGACCGAGAAGGACTGTTTTACCTGACACCCACTTTGGACCTGCTATCCCGAATATCTGTCTAAAAACAAAGGGGAGCATTTAACCAGCGGGGACAATCAATTGAAACGTTTCAGAGAAACACTGTCGCCTCATTCTCACCAAGTGAGTCACACGAACCGTTGACCTCACTCACGGTGGTGGAGCGGTCTCAGAGCTGATTCCTGGAACCGTGGCGCCAGGAAGGCCACCGAGTGGGCCTTTTGCCACCAAGTTAGATTACGTCTCCAAGAAGTCACCGGCTTGGCTGTGAGAGTCCTCGGTTGGTCAGTTCTAGCGACTGAGCCTCCTTCCTCAGTTACTGATTGGCTGGTTTCATCAGCCTCCCAAGCTGCGGCTCTCATTGGCTCATTCCAGAGCCGAACTGTCTCTGATTGGTCAACTCTGAAAAGTCTCCATTCCATTTCTAGTTAAAGGTTAGCTTGTGCCGCACAATCTGAATGTGTG
>JANBXA010000732.1:432500-472500 GCA_030556225.1 Cricetiscus sungorus
TGTTCCATGCGGGAAGAGCCTGGGCATTAGGTGATGATCCCTGAGGTCACCCCTGAAGTGCACTGGTACCCTTGGTACTTGGTGACTCTAAGCAGAGTCTATAAAAGCATAGGTCAGACATTGCACACTATTCAAACTCCCTCCCCCATGGGTTTTTCTGTTCTAAGCAGTTTGAATTTGTGTCCTGCAGCATTTCCATCATCATCTTCTGGTTGCAGGCTGTGCTGGAGAAGAGGTGATGTAAGGACCCCCCCCCTTTGGCAGAAGCAGAGAGCTCTTCTGTCATTAGGAGGAGAAAAGGTCAGTATGTACCTTGAAGACCAGGGAGAAAAAAAGACAGCAGACACTCCAGCAGCTTCTGAGACAGCAACGGTTAATTCGGCCACTTTTTTTCTCTCCCCCACCCTCTGCTGAAACTGGTGAGACTGGCATCTGGGAGTGGCCTTCACATGCTCTGGAAGATGTCTAGAATCCTTATTGACTTGTGCAGGGAAGGTGACTGAGAGGTAAGAACCAGCGGGTCTACCTGGATGTTCCTGTGGCATGGCCGGAACAGGGCTCCCGGGGCTTGGAAGAGTCCCATTGTCAGGGGCTGTGAGTAGGTAGCTTGGAGCAGCAGTTGACTCACACAGGGACAGCAGCCCAAGCATGAGTCTCATAGCAAGGCAAGAGGGCCAGCTTTTAAAAAGCAACCTCAAGAGATTTTCCTGTGCTGAGAGAACAGACCAAAGCAAGCCAATAGAGACGGAAGACGGAAGCTCAGGAAGATGGGATCAGGAGGGTTGAGCCATCTCTTCTTGCACTGGACAAAGATGACAGGTCCTCCTCTATGCCACAGGTAGGAAGCAGGGAGGAGTAAGAAAGCAGTGAATAACAGGAAGTTGATTCAGGGGCCGTTTTAATCAGAAGACCTGAGCAAATTTCTTGGGAGACTTTAAAACAAGATTAAAGTATCTAAAATAGCAATTCTCAACCTGGGGGTCGAATGAGCATTTCACAGGGGTAGCATATCAGATATCCTGCACATCAGTTATTTACATTATGACTCATAACTGCATGAATACAGTTATGAAGTAGCAACAAAAATTATTTTATGGTTGAGGTCATCACAACATGAGGAACTGTATTACAGGGTGAGAGCATTAGGAAGGTTGAGAAGCACTGATTTAGAGACTAACAAGGAAAATTGTATTTTCTTGCACAGCTACCCAGTTACAAAAAGTATAGCGGGCAGTGTCATTGCCCTAAAGGTTTTATAACAAAACAACTGTTTCACATCACAGCCCCTGCATAAAACTCTCTGGGTTGAAAGGATAATACTCTAAAAAAAAATTTATGTCATGTGCTCCAGAGCATATATGACGGTCCTCTGATCTGCAGATTCTTTAGGGGGAAGGGTTACTGTGTGTCATTTTTCATCCTGTAATTGATACGGCAACTGCCCATGGAGACAGAGGTTTTCAGAGGCACACTGGGGCTGTGGTTTTGTTTGCATTTCTTAGTCCATTCCATTAAGAATGGGCGAAGAGTCCAGAGCATGAAAACGATTCTCAAGTAACATTCAGAGGTGTCAGTAATGCAGCATTGTAAACCTTCTAAAGCCAGGCTGGCAACAGATCCCCAACTGTGTCTGCTGAGGTGTCTACTGTGAGCAGTGTACGCCCAGTGCCCCCAATTCTGCAGCACAGTCTGTAGTTCCAACAATTCCAAGTCCTCTTGTCGTTGGTAGATGTTCTTTATCCAAATTAATTGTAAACATTCTTCAGGAGCCCATGACCATCATGGCACAGAGAAGGGCAGAGGCAGGCAGGCAGGCAGGCAGGCAGACAGACAGGCAGACAGACAAACAGACATGCAGGCAGGCAGACAGACAGGCAGGCAGACAGACAAACAGACATGCAGGCAGGCAGGCAGGCAGACAAACAGACATGCAGGCAGGCAGGCAGGCAGGCAGGCAGGCAGGCAGGCAGGCAGGCAGGCAGGCAGGCAGGCAGGCAGAGAGAACCCTGAGAAAAATGAGAATCCTTTGAAACCTTAAGGCCTTCTCCCAGAGACACCTCTCCTCCAAGGACACGCCCTTTAATCCTTCCAGATTCACCAACTAGGGACCATGTAGCCGAACACGTTAGCCTGAGGGGGCCGTTCTCATTCAAACAGTTGCATGATTCCCTAGTCCCCCTCCGGGGCAGTATCTGGGAGGAGCCGACTCTCTGACAGGAAGCCCCAGGGATGCAGCTTTTCTGTTGTCACCCACGCTGGCGTGGGCTTTCTGGCTACACAGTTGCCTTGGAGTCACTCGTGCTTCTGCACGTGACCCTTCACCCTCCTTCCTGTAAGTGACCCCTGTGAGCTCACTGGTTCATTAAGCTAGACTTGGGTGAGAGTGTGTCTTTGGTCTGTCCTCGTTGCCCTATCTGGAGTAAATGGATGCGTTTTCATGTCTCAGGAAAAGTCACACAACAATGGGCTATCTGGACACAACTTAGGTTTTTCAAGGAATGCTTGTTCAATTCTTTTGCCATTTAAAAACATGTGGGTTATTTTTTTTTTCTTTTCCTTACTGACTTGTAACAGTTTGAACATGGAAACTTTATTGTAAAGGTGACATACTTTGTATGTTCTTACTAACATGAGATTTAAAAAAAATAAAGATTCATCAGGATGTGTCCCTGGTGCAGGAAAGGACTTTGGGAGCACATTCCCCATGGAGGGATACTCCCTTAGCCTAGAGACAGGAGGGAGGGCCTAGTCCCTACTCCAAATGACTTGACAGATTTTGATGACCCCTCCTGGAAGGCATCACCCTACATGTGGAGTGGGAGGGGGGGTTGGGGGACATGGGAGGGAGGGAGAGGGAACTGGAATCGATATGTAAAATAATATACATATATATATATATATTCATGACATAATTGAGCAGAAAGGACAGGTTTACACGTAACCCCTGTACTTACATGTCACAGCCCTCCCCCTGTCATCAGCATCCTAACCCAGAGTGGCTCTCCATGCCATTGAGTGCTGCCCTTCATGGTGAGCAGCCTCTGGCTTTTGATAAATGTGGTATGTGTCTGTCATTTCACTCAAAGCCTTCTACATTCTTCACACTCTGTCCTGCAGCCACTCCCGACAGCCACTGGTCATCTGTCTCCCATAGTGTTCCCTTTTCTAGAATGCAATCAGCGCCTTCCACTCAGTAATAAGCGCTGAACCGCCACTCATGTTGTCTCTTTGTAACTTGGCAGATCATTTCTTCTTAGTATTGAATAATCATAATTCCATTCTGTTATTTATCGGCTTCCTTGCCAACAGACATCTTAGTGGCTCAAAGTTGTGTTTATTTTACCAAAGGATGAACTTAACCAAGTTCCTCGGCCTTACTTCTCTCTCTTGCATTGCCTGGCTTTCCAGGCATTTCCTGGCCTGGAAGGCAGCTGTGTGTACCAGGACATTTCTGTGGATTGTGGGGCATCTGCTGCTGGTTACTACCCTCAAAAGGAGGTTCTACAGGATGCACGCCCTTACTCTCACTACTGGTCTGCTGAGCCTCTTTGCCTTTTACTTGTGATAGGAACAGCCAGCATCCAAGACAGGTCGTCGGTTTACCCCCTGCCAGACATCTCACCAACAACAGCTCAATGGCCAAGGCCATAACTGTCTTGGAAGCCAGAACAATTTTGCCTGGTCTTCTTGGTCAGAGTGATGAAGGTATAGTTTCTGGAGGCTTGGGCCGGCTTGTCTCTGCCCCGTAGGCTTTCTCCCAGCTGCCCACAGGGAGAGCAGAGCCCCGGTGGAGCTGGGCCCACTGGCTGCCATATGTGAACTGTCCCTCGTAGATGCTCTCTGCAAAACGAACAGCCCCATTGGTTTTGTGAAAATATAGCTATCTTGGACGGTGGCCATGGTGAGGGGGTCAGTCACACGAGGTCATGAGTCACGTCTCTCACAATGAAGCTGTACAAGATATTAATGAAAGTCCACGTCACACAGAACACCAGGCTTCTGCCCTTAATGCCCACTCACCACCACCCACAGTGGCGCTGCTTCCAACTTTCCAAAATTATGAATAGAACGGCAGGACACATCGGCACAATGTCTTCAACGTCTTGGAGTAAGCATCATGAGGTCCGGTCTGCTGGGTCACATGGCGAGGGCATCTTCACCCTTTCAATAAGCCCCCAGGCTGTCTTCCCACCAGATTGCCTTGCAGTTTTGCAATCTGCAGGCAGTGAAGGAGTCCCTGCTGCTCCGCGTCCTCGGCAGCATTTGGCGACATCAGCGATAGGGATTTTGACCATTCTAAGGGATACGTCATGTCCTCTCACCGTCTAAACTCACGCGCACAGGGAATGTGTGCTGCTGAAGCCTCTCTCAAATGCTTATTTGCCATCTGGATCTTCTCTGATGAGGTGTCAGTCCTATCACCTAGATTTAACTCAGTTGTTTACAGCTCTACTGTTAAGGTTTTAGAAAAGATTTTCTTTAAGTTTTATCCATGTGTATGGGGGGGGGGGACTATGTATACATGTGTGTGCAGGTGCCCAGGAAGGCCACGAGAGGGCATTGGGTCCCCGAGAACTTGGGTTACAGGTGATCATGAGCCTCCGAACATGAGTGCTGGAAACCAAACTGGGTCCTCTGCAAAAGCAATCAGTTCTCTTAACAATGAACCATCTTCCCTCTGGTACTGTTAAGAATGTTTTGTATATTTTGGGTAACAACACTCTATCCTTCTATACATTTACAAAAATGTCTCCCCCACTCTGTAGCTTATCTCTAGGCTCTCTCCTCAGCTGCATTTTCATTCTCATAATGATCTCTTTCACTAATAAGTATTCTTAATACTAAAATGATGTAGTTGTATGTTCCCTCACTTTGGGCTAGTGCTTTCTTATTTAAGAAACATTTGGCTCTGCAAAGTCATACAAATGTTTTGTATGTTACCCTAAAGTGCCATTGCATTACTTTCCTTAATTAGGTTTGCTGTCCAGCTGCACTTGAGTGTGTGTGTGTGTGTGTGTGTGTGTGTGTGTGTGTGTGTGTGCGCGCGCGCGTGTTGGGGGACCAGGAAGGATAAATATTCTCTTTCCTCTGTGGATATCTATTTGATAAAACACTATTTATTAAAGATATCCCCATTTCCCTATTGCAAGTTAGGCATAAACTAGGTCTTCTTCTATAAAGTAAATGGTGACTTGGTCCAGAGGGCAGCACTGGATCATGTAGAAGAGGACCGGAGATTTTGTTTTTTTGATCACTCACTATGCTCCACATCCTGAGCTAAGCATGTCTGGCTGTTTGGGGGTGAGCTGGGTACCACTCTTCCTGCCATCGAGGACTCCAGGTTTATCCAAGAAAGTGGAAGAGTGGAACCAGAGCGGTAAAATAGAAGCCAGCGCAAGCGTTGCACAGGAACCAGAAGGAAAGAGTGATGGGAACACACGGGAAAGAGAACCTCATCTTCCCAAGGGAATAGATGGAGACTTCCCAGAGGAAGTAGCAGCTCCAGAGCTTCCTGAGGAGATGCCAGATGGTGATTTCAGGCAGCAGGAGCGAAGGCATGGAGCCAGCCATACCCCACATGAGATTGTCAGGAGCATGGAGTGAGGTCCAGAGTGTTGCAGATTACAGGAAGTGGACTACAACATCTGTGTCAGTGGATAAAGACCAAAATTGTGGAGGAGTTTCCCAGCAATCAGGACAAATAGGTCAAAGTCAAATGGCCTCAGATGCTAGATGTAGCTAGATGTAGAGCTAGCTACATTTCATGATGGCGGAGTAGATTGGAGGTAGCAACCAAATGATGATAAGGAAATGCTTTTGAAACATGAATGGATAAGCACAAGGATGAAGGTGAATCAGGCAAGAGCTGCTTACGGTTTTCCAGGAGAGGAAGCAAGAGGTTCAGGGCCTGAGGCAGTAAAAGACGGAAAGAGCCGAGTCCAAGAGGCCATAGTCAAAGCTTTTGTGAGCCAGAGGATGTGGGTGCTCTACGGAGTCTCAGGTTTCCGGGTGTGGCAAGTGCATAGCTAGGGATAGCACTTACTGAGCTGGAAAGTCCAGTGTCTTACCTACTGTTCTATTATTGTGAAGAGACACCAGGACCAAGGCAACTCTTAGAAAAGAAAGCATTTGATTGGGGGCTTTCTTACAGCTTCAGAGGTGGAGAGCAGGCAGGCATGGTGCTGGAGCAGTGGGTGAGAGCTTTAAATACTGACAGTGGGGCAGGGGATGGGGCTGGGCCTGGCAAGGAATGTTAAAACCTCAAAGCCTACCCCCAGCAACAATCCCCCTCCAACAAGCACGGGACTCCTAATCCTTCCCAAACTGGGAAGGGAGATGGCCACTGTGCTAGCATTTAAGTGCCAAGGAGGAGACCACAGGAGGCAGATGGGTGGATAAACCAGAGGCTCAGAAAGAGATGGAGGTGCTGGCATTGTAGGATGCCTCTTCAGCTTCTACACGGTGTCTTTAAAGCTTTGGGGGCCTGAGAGATGGCAGCAGTTAAGAGCAGTTGCTGCTCTTTCAGAGGACGGCAGCTGGTTCTCAGCATCCACATGGTGGCTCACAAAAGCCTGTAACTTCAACTCCAGGGGGTAGGATGCCCTTTCTGGCCTCCATGGGCATCTGCGCAAGCACGTGCAAGCATGCATGCGCGCACACACACACATACACACACACATACACACACACGCACACATGCACACACATGCACGCACACATACACACACGTACACACACGCGCGCACATACACACGCGCGCGCACACACGATAATTCTTTAAAAGCCTTTGGAAAAGAAGTATGTATTGAAAGAAGGAAATAAGGACAGCATAAGGGGGGCTCCCCACAGTCACAGAAGCGATGACAATGAAGGAGGCAGAGGAAGACTGGTCAGGGGAGACCAGAGAGGTCACTGCTCCTGGTGAGAAAGGGTGTGGAGCAGTTGCCGTAACTCCGAGTGGGGAGAATACAGTCCAGAAGGCAGGAGCAAGCAAGACTTGTGGTTTCAGGGGCTTGTCTGGGGAGAGAGGACGTGGGCAGTGAGGGCCGTGGAGGAGGCTGGGGAGGAGGCTGAGCTATAGTGGAGGTCAGGAATCCCTTCTCCTTAACTCCGCTAGGACCCTCTCTTCTGGACAGACTTGTCTCAGAGTAACGTGTCTGGACGAAGCGTCTGCTCCCTTCCCCTTCCTGTGTGGGACTGCTTATGGGTAGGGACACACTCGTGTGTGCAGGTGACCAGAATGAGCCTCCGTAGATCTCTGGCTCCTACCTGAGCTGCAGGCAGCCTGGGGCAGCCCAGATTTTTGAGGCGGGAGTGGGTATGGGGACAAGCACTGCATCTTCTCCAAGATGGGGAGTGTTAGAGGCAGGCTGTGGAGCATCAAGGTCTGTCAGGAGCCCCTGCAGGCTGCCCACCACCTGGGCCCTATCAGACAAGCAGAGAGAGCTTTGCCTACACAATCTCTGATGAGCTTGGCTCGGCTTTCATTTCAAAAGGGCCCCGTTTCTTTTCCCTCTTCTGCCCAGCCCTTCCTTTGTAACCCCTCCCCCCAAAAGAACTAAAAATCATGTGTTCTGCTTTTCTTTGTTTCCCAATACAGCTGGGGCTAGAGAAAGCTTTGAAATTGGAGCTCAAGGTAAGAAAGGAGAGGGTGTCGATGTAGCTGAAGGGGAAAACGAGGAGATGGGGTGGCCGGCAGAGCTTCCAAGGAACAGGAAAGAGCAGAGGTCTCTTTGGTGACCAGGTTTTGCCCCCACCCAAGCCAGGACCCCTGGTCTTTTCCTTTTCATCTGTGACACACACTCACCCCTAACCTCAGTTCTCTCTGCCCCATATCCTAAGAAACCATTACCTGATATTCCATCCATTCTCCCGGTGTCTATAGGCCCGTCAGGAGTTAGTCTGGACAAATCCCACTGATAAGTCTCAATCCGGTGGTTTCTGAGCCCATGATCCATGGGCTTTGGGAACATCTATCTTTGCTTTTCCACACTCATCGCGTAGATTATCATTAACAACACAAAAAGCATTACATGACTATGTTAAGTGCAAAACAAGGTGTGGGTTAGCCTCCTCATGTAGAGTTTGGTGTCTTCTAGTGCTGAGGGCAGACACCTTGAGAGACCTTGACATATCCAGTACAGTTATTGCATCCAGAGGAGCATTAGTTCCTAGAGAGGACAGTGATTGCCCAGAGGGTGATAAGGCCAGGATGAGAACGTGGTAGCTAGGCTTTCGTGGGACTCACTCACATTGGGCCCTACAACAGGCACAGATAATCATTTGCTGATCCTACCAAAGGGCTAAGTTAGATCTATAGTCAATGGAGGTCAGGGGTGACCTGAAGCTATCTCATGACAGATCTAGGTTCCACAGACTAAAGATGAAGGATGGGTTAGAGCCATAGTTCGGGACCTACTTGCAAGAGGGCTAAGAAATGAGAAGATAGTTCCTGGCTCAGGACAGAGAAAAAGCTAATCTTAACTGGGTTCCTGACTATTTGCCTGAAAAACAGATGTATTCAGTAATATGAATACATATGTGTTAGCTACACAAAACAGCTCAAACCAGGTCAAACCATATGGCACCTTTATTACTTATAACAAATGCAAAGATAAAGCAGGCTTTGAATACTTGACTCAGCACCTCAATGTTACGAGCACAGATATAATGCATTGGCCTGTTACTAGCATTTCTTATTGGCTAGCTCTGTCTTAAATGTTAACCCATTTCTATTAATCTAAGTGTTTCCACATGGTCTCATCTTACCGGAGAGAGGGCCCAGCATTCTACTCTCTCCGTCCTCCATGTTGAATCTCCTCCTACCTCTCCCTGAATCTTCCTTGTCTCCTAGTCCTGCCTATCTTGCTTTCCTATTGGCCAACAGTGTTTTATTCATTAACCAATACGGGAAACATATTTGCAGAATGACATCTCCCACCACCTCAACCCTGCTTGCTGCCAAGAATCTTAGCTTTCTCTTCTTCAATTTTGTTAGATCATTGACTTCAATACAAGATGGCCTCCTGTAGAAAAGTGTGATGTCTTTTGCCTTTTTCCAGTTTAACAGGAGAGATAAATAGTCTCTCCCTCCACCATGGAGAAGTGGGGCATCTTTCAGCCACACACCTCCCTCACTAGGAAAAGACACAGTCCACTGACCAAATCCAGCCAGACACTTGACTATTTAAAGGCCACGAGTGGAGGCTAGTCTCGCAGTATAAATGGCTACATTTTAATCGTTATAAATATCCACCCAAAGCCTCAAAGAAGTGCTGCTTTGCTCTCTAAGAAAATGTTAGTGCTCTCCTGCCTGCTTAGGCTAATTATATTTATCCCTGAAGCTGGAGATGAGTTCAGCTTTCTCTGAAACCCATGACTACGAGCAAGGTAGGCCGACACCTACATAAAATTATGAAGGGCAAGGTTGCTAAGCCTGAGGGGGAAAAAACAAACACTAGAATCTGTGAACACTGAGAAGAAATAATTTGTTAAGATTCATAGATTGTGAAAGCCACTCAGAAACTGGGAATCCATTCACAATCCAGGGTTACCTCAAACCCTCTTGTCCAGTACAAAATACTGTGGTTCGTTCTGTGTCAGCTATTACCAAGCACACTGACAGGTCTGTTTGTCCTTCCATATGTAATAATTCATACCTCCTGGTGACCTTGGCTTCTGCTGACTCATGTCGCTACTCATTCATGGCCTCCTGACTCAAGCTTCCACCCAGCCATGGCCTGCTGACAAGAATCTCCTCACTTATGGCCTGATGAGTCATCATTCTTCTTACTACAACCTCTCCTCTTCTGCTCACCGGTCTCCCACACTCGGCTGTACTGCCAAAATAACAAATCACTTTTACTCTATGCCATATTCAAAGATACTTCCGTTATTGATTTGGTTAAAAGGTCCTATAGCCAGGTCTTGTGCCGTCTGTCTTGGCCCTGCCTGTCACAGTTCAGAGGTAAATTCTTACCTAAACAACTAGGCTCCAAGAAAGTTTTGTGAATAGTCTCACAAAGCTTTCTTCACATCACTAGGTAGCCAACAACACTTAAGGGCAGGCCCCGTGCTCCCTGGGAGGTGGCCCCCACAAAATGAATGCAATGGCATATTTTCGGAGGTTTTCTTGTCTCATAGCATGTTGTTTGAATATTTTCTTTTTACCTTTCTTGTCTTTTGCTTGTACATTAGTTAATGTCTTTGTTTTTTTAAATGGGTTTTGTGTGTGTGTGTCTGTGTGTGTGTGTGTGTGTGTGTGTCTGTGTTTGTGTGTCTATGTGTGTGTGTGTGTCTGTGTGTGTAAGTGTGTGTGTGTCTGTGTATGTGTGTGTCTGTGTGTGTGTGTGTGTGTGTGTGTGAGTCTGTGTGTCTGTGTGTCTGTGTGTGTGAGTGTGTGTGTCTGTGTATGTGTGTGTCTGTGTGTGTGTGTGTGAGTGAGTCTGTGTGTCTGTGTGTCTGTGTGTGTGAGTGTGTGTGTCTGTGTGTCTATGTGTCTGTGTGTGTGTGAGTGAGTCTGTGTGTCTGTGTGTCTGTGTGTGTGTGTGAGTGAGTCTGTGTGTCTGTGTGTGTGTGTGTGTGTGTTTCCCCCCGCTCTTTGTTTGTTTTTTGTTTTATCCTTGTGTTTGTCTCCTTCATTTGCCTGTCTGTTTTCTTAAGACAGAGAAAGGCCTGGGGTTGAAAGAGTAGGTGCCTGGGGAAGATGTGGGTGGAGATGGGAGATGGGAAACAGTGATCAGGATACACTGTATGAAAATAACTTCATTCTCAATAGAAGTAAAATAACCTGTTTTCTTAAATCATTGTGATTTGGAAATGGTCTGTAGCGGGAGAATTCATAAGTGATCCAAAATAGTACACTTACTTTAAAAGTCTTTAAATATAGAAGAAGTTAGAGGTCGTCATGGAAAAGATGGACAGTGTGTATGAATAGATAAGGGTTTACAGCAACTCAAACAGAGATGTTAGAATGAGAAGGATTGGCAATGATTGCCAGGCGAGGAGCACTACCATAAAGTAGACAGGACACACGTAAAGACAGAAGCAATGAGATGAAGGTAAATCAACAAGAGAGGAAATAACAGGGACAGGGAGCAAAATGGAGCAGTCCACAAATCCAAACAGTGCATAGCTGTAATCTCAGATGGAGCAGAGAGGAGTTGCTGCAGAGAAAATGCATGAAGACACACTGGCAGCGCATTTCCAAACACAATGGAAGTTGCCAAATCACAGAGCCAAGAAGCTCAGAGACCCACAGGCAAAATAAGTTCCAAGCAACTAAACAAAACAACTCTAAAAAGACTCCGCATCTAAACCCATCTCATCCAAAGTGCTGAATTCAAAAATGAAGAATCTTTGAAGGGAATTGGAGCAAAAGGACACATTATATACTTAAGAACAAACTGAGACAGACAACAGAGTTCGCATCAGAAATCATGCACATTAGAAGATAGTGGAGAAATGTCATTCGTGTGCTGAAAGAAAGAATACGGACCTTTAAAAATTAAAAAAACTCTTAGACAAACAAAAACCAACATAATCTATTGCCAGCAAAATAAACAAAAAGCATTAAAAAATAATCTGCAGGCAGAATAAATTTCGTATCAGATCGAATCTTTGATTTCTGAAAGAAAAACACCAAAGACACAGGTGGGGACAAAACGAACCCTAAGCAAGTCTACGGCAAGCAGAATCTAATTTTAAAAATGAATCAGATAACCCTGATTGTATAAGAGTCTTCCAGGTATTTGAAGAAAAGGACATTCTTTTTCAGACACTCATCGTTTATTCTAATTTTGTTACATGTGTAGAATGCTTTCTGTTTGCTCTTTCGTCTCCTTCTTTCCTTATCAACCTGGCCAGTCCTTTCCCTGGATTCATGGCATTGGGTTTTATTCCATGACCCATTTATTTTAACTGGGGTCATGTGTTGGCATCTTGTTTTGCCTTTTTGTGGACTCCTTTAAACCCACCTTCAGGGTCACCTGTGTGACCACCCGAATGCAGCTATCCATTGGAGCCTGGCGGGGTCACCAGTAGGTAAACAACTGAAGGTCACAACTCTTTTCTCTACCAATAGCAAATAGTTTGGCAATGAAGAGTGTAGTCATAGGAGCGTCTCCTCCACCCACTCCTGACTGCTGATGGGACCATTCTTGTGCAGACCCAGTGGATACCGCTGTAAGTGGTTCTAATGGCTGTATAATGTCCAGATGGTAGCATTTTTTTCTACCATTCTCCCTATCTGGGGACTCTTACATTCTTTCTACCTCCTCTTTGGCAATTTTCCCCAAGCCTTTGAGAGGATGGTATAAATGCCTATTTTTAGAAATTCTTTCTTCCTTCTTTTCTTTCTTTTTCTTCTTACTTTCTTCCCTCCCTCCCTCCCTCCCTCCCTCTCTCTCTGTGTCTCTCTCTCTCTCTCTCTCTCTCTCTCTCTCTCTCTCTCTCTCTCTCTCTCTCTCTCGCTCCCTCTCTCCCTCTCATGTGTATGTGCATGTACCCATACATGAAGGTGCTCACGGGAGCCAGAAGAAAGCATCGGATTGCCCTTAGAGCTGAAGTCACAGATGTTTGTGAGCTACCTAACATGAGTGCTAGGAACTAACTCCAGTTCTCTGAAAGAGCAGTGTCTTAGTTAGGGTTTTCATTGCTGTGAAGAGACACCATAACCATGGCAGCTCTTGTAATAAAATTTAGTTGGGCCAGGCTTACAGTTCAGAGGTTTAAACGTCCATTATCACCATGGCGGGAAGCGTGGCAGCATGCAGGCCATCAAGGTGCTGGAAAAGGAACTCAGAGGTCTGCGTCTTGGTCTGCAGGCCAAAGAAGTCTGTGTGCCCCCTAGGAGTAGTTGGGAATGAGACCTCAAAGCCCGCCTCCATGGTGACACACCTACTCCAACAGGCCACACCTCCTAATAGTGCCACTCCCTATGGAGCAGTCATCCAAACACATGAGTCTATAGGGGCCATACCTATTCAGACCACCAAAAGAACAATCACTCTTAACCACCGACACCTCTCTTCATCCCTTGGATGTCATATTTAGAGCTGACTGCTAATCTGCCTTATTCTCAGAGCCTGTGCTGCCATGAGGGTGAACTTCCCAATGTTCACTGTTCTCTGATTAAGGCTGGGAAGAGTATTTACCTCTAGGCATACACATAAATATTTAGAAGGGAATTTTAAACTGTGTCATTTTAGCTAAATAGTAGTTTTCAGTTCCCCCTCTAGGGTCTGTGATTTCTCCCGTACTGTGGGGGCTTAACCAGAGCTATAGTAACAGACATGGCTTCCAGCAGGACTCAAATCCAATCAGAGAGAGGTTGAATAACCCTACAACAGTAGAGCCACTATTGCGCAAGTGGAGATATCTTGCCTGGCAGGTTGGTTTCTTATTGCATGGGATTACAGCTGGGTGATGGCGTTAATGCCTCTTCTCTTCCAGAGGCCTGCGTTGCAATCCGGACCAGGGCAGAAACAGCTCAGTTACAGCTTTCTCTCTCCACGTCATGCAAATGATGGGTGCAACTGGGAAAACTGTATTAAGTAAGGTGACCAAGGCGCTGAAAAATCAATGCCACATTTCCCCTCACATGTGGCTCCTAGCTTTGAACCTCTACCTTTGTGTGTATAATGTGGGGTTCCCATAGAAGTCAAGGAATTAAAAAGAGGATGGGGATGGTGCTTTATTGGAATGGAGGACAGCTGAACATAGGTGATATGAAAGCAGAGAGGGGGAAATACTGGGGGTGCAAAGTCCAGGCAGGAAGGGGGTGAAGCATAGGAAAGACCAGAGAGAGGAGATTAAAGTATCTAATTTATATTTAAAAGAGAGTTTGGAGGGAGACACCCTGCTCCTAAGATCTGTGGATTATGAAGCAAACACTGCAGTGTCAAGGACAGGATGCCTCCTTATGAGTTGCTGGTCAAGGAGGCGCCAGAAGCCTCCAGAACAATACAGGCTTTGCCATCTGTCATGGTTGTCCATGGAATAGATAAAGCCCAGCCACTCACTTGTTTTTATTAAGCCAGTATACACGGGACAAAGGGTGTGGTAGTTTGAAAAAAAATGGTCCCCAAAGGGAGTGGCACTATTAGGAGGTGTGGCTTTGTTGGAGAAAGCGTGGCACTGTGGAGGCGGGCTTTGGGGTCTCACATATGCTGAAGCCATGCCCAGGGTCTCACGCCATTTCCTGTTGCCTGTGAGTCAAGATGTAAAGACTCAGTTCCTTCTCGAGCATCATGTCTGCCTGCATGCTGCCTTGCTTCCTGCCATGATGGTAACGGACTGCACCTCTGTACTGGAAGCCACCACCCCAGTTAAATGTTTTCCTTTATGGAGTTGCCACGGTCATGGTGTCTCTTCACAGCAATAGAAACCCTAAGACACAGGATGGGGGGGGGGAATAGATATCAGTGCACCTTATATAAATAGATTCAGAAACTCTTAACAAAAGTTACCTATGTGAATTCAACATTGTAAAATACATAATGGACACATGAAGTCTAGGCTGGAATGAAAAGATGGTTTGTAATTAAGTATCGTCAGTATAACTCATCACAGTAACGGAATAGAGCCATGGGCAAAAGTGTTGATGAACTCCACGTTATTATTTATTTTTGTCTATTTAATTAATGTGTGGCTGTTTTGCCTGCAATTTTGTATGCTTGCCACATGCATACCTGGCGCTGGAGGAGGCCAGAAGAGCACCTTAGATCTCCTAGGACTAGATTTATAGAGGATTAAAGCTGGCATGTGGGTGCTGGGAAATTAACCTGGGAACCTGGGTTCTCTGAAAGAGCAGAAGTGCTCTTAACTGCTGAGCCATCTCCCCAACAAATCATCTTTATTAAAAAAAAAAAAAAGAGAGAGAGAGAGAAAACAAAAGTAAGTAAACAAACAAACAAACAAAAAAACCTAACAACCTTCTAGCAAACTAAATATCAAAGACAGCATCTTCATCTGGACAAAGGGCATTTAAACCCACAGATAAACTTACGCTGAATGGTAAAAGACCAAATTCCCTCTCCCTACATTTGAGAACAAACCTAGGCTGTTCTTTGTAACTACTCCTGATTGACATTGCACAGGAATTCCTAGATGACAAAATGCAGACTTGAAAGACCACAGACAGTACTGTTAGGAGTTTGCATGATACACAAGTATGCAAATGACCAATTAGGACTAGTAAATAAACCCCACAAGGTAACTTGATAAAATATCAATATGTAAAAACCATTTTTAGTCAGGGACGGTGGTACACGTCTTTAATCCTAGCACTTAGGAGGCAGAGGCAGGAAGATCTCTGTGAGCTTGAAGACAGCTTTGTCTACATGACTAGTTCCATGCCATCCAGGACTACATAGTGAAACTCTGTCTCAGAAAAGGTAAATTAAGCTGTGCAGTGGTGGTGCACGCCTTTAATCCCAGCACTTGGGAGGCAGAGTCAGGGGGATCTCAGTGAGTTTGAGGCCAGCCTCTGCAAAGCTACACAGAGAAACCCAGTCTCAAAAAAAAACCAAAAAATAAAACAAAACAAAAACAAAACAAAAAAATGTTATATACCTATATTTCATAAATAAGCAATCAAATTTAAAATATATTGTATATTTATGTCTTTACTTTGAATTATTGGGGGGTTGAACTCAGGACCTCCAGGATGCTTGATAAGTACTCTTATCATTGACTATATCCCCAGCCACAATTTAGAACGTAAAAAGCAATGTCCTTTATAATAACATCAGAATGGCAATACTTGAGATTAATTTAACAAATAGCATGCAAGACTTGCACACCAAACTCTGCATAACGCTTCTGAGAAATGGATGCAATCTGCATAAATTAAGTATTATCATGTGTTCTTGACTCAGAAGACGGCAATGGTGTTCAGGTATGGATAACCACCCAGCTGGGAGCAGAGCTTCATGGCCACGATTGCTCAGCACTGGAATGGCCGTGTTGACTCGGCACTTCCCTCCTGAAGCCCCCAGCCTGTGTCCTTCTGCACAGATGAGATTTAATTGCAATGTGATAAGGGGTAGTCTTCTGGTCTTACGGCCTGGCATTCTAGACTCCTCCTGAACCTGATGGCTATGTCTTTCTCTAGATTTGAGAAATTCTCTGCTATAATCTTACTGAATATATTGTATTCAATATATATAAAAATCAATCTTGTATGTTCTGTTCATATATACTTTCTATTTATCTTTGCTGTTGTATGAATGTTCTTATCCATCTGCATGGTCTTCGATGCCTAATATTAGGTCTACACCTTGATGTGTTCTCTTGGTGAGGCTTTCCACTGGGCTTTTAAAATGTTGTGTGTGTGTGTGTGTGTGTGTGTGTGTGTGTGTGTGTGTGAGCATGTGTGTATGGTCTGTGTATACAGTCCATTTGTGTCTGTGCATGAGGAAACACATTTAAGTGCATGATGAGAATAAAAGCTAATATTGGATATCTGGCTCATTTTCTCTTTTTGTTTTGTTTTGTTTGTTTTATTTTTGAGACAGGGCTTCTCTGTGTAGCTTTGGAGGCTGTCCTGGAACTTGCTCTGTAGACTAGGCTGGTCTCGAACTCACAGAAATCCCACTCTCTCTGCCTCCCAAGTGCTTGGATTAAAGGTGTGTGCTGTCACTGCTGAGCTCTGCCTCATTTTCTCAGACCTTAATTTTTTTTTAGAGTCTCTCAGAGTCTGGGGCTCTCAGTTCTGCAAGACTAGCTAGCCAGAAGGACCACCATCTCCTTTCTCCACCTCCTCAGCACTGGGATTACCAGCACTGGTTTTTTATACGGCTGCTGAACTAGCTGCCCAGCCCAGTCTATAGAATTTTTCATTTGACTTGCTATGTTTTTACTTCTAAAATCTCCGTTTGATTTTCACAGTGGTTCTCTTTTTATTGAATTCCTCTTCCACATCTTGTGTTTCTTGTTTGTCTCATTTGGCTGTGGTCTTAGGCAGTGCTCTATTGCTGGGAAGAGACGCCTTGACTGTGTTACATTGGGGCTGGCTTACAGTTTCAGAGATTTATTCATTGGCTTCACGATGGGACATGGCAGACAGACAGACTTGGTGGTAGCTGAGCATTTTACAACCTGATCCACAGGCAGCAGAAAGAAAACGACTCTGGGTTTGGGATGGGCTTTTTAAAACCTTAACGCCAACCCCCAGTGACACACTTCCTCCAACAAGGCCACGCCTTCTAAGCCTTTCTAATGATGCCACTCCTTGGTGACCAAGCATTCAAATCTATGAGCCTGTGGGGAGGGGGGAGGTCGTTCTTTTTAAACCACCACAATTGTTTATCTTAATAACTCAACCAGGAGTTTATATCATGCTTGATTTCATTCAACATTCTTCTGATTTTGAAAAATTATTTTACCCGTGATTTTTATCTGCTTTACTCTCTTTGGAATCTGTTGCAGTGGAAATGTTGGTTTTGACCTTGACCTGACCTGTTTGTGTGTTTCTGTGCTGGGTTCTGCGCATCTGGGACTAGGCTTTAGTGGAACTTTATTTTCATCACTGTATTCTTGCTGCTGAAGAGTTTATAACGTTCAAGTGGGACTAGAGTGTAGTAGGGCCGAGGTATCAGTCCTTCCAGGAACAACAGGTGGAACTTAACAGCCTAACGATCAGCCTACGGGCTCAGGTCTGGCTCCAACCTGCGGCAGTGCTCTGAAAATAGAACACGAACCGCAGAAACAGCTCCAGAAGATGCAGCGGGGACCCTTGTCCTGCCAGAGCTCTGGTTTTCTATCTACAAGCCAGTGCTCTCAGCTTGAGTATGCTTGCCCATGGACTTCAGGGCCAGATCTGCCCGGTGCTGTTTGCACGGGTCTGTGGCTCTTTTGGTTTTCATACTCTTTATGTTTGAGGGGAGGCTTTGGGGCTCAGAGGTAGAGTTCTGTGGAGTATTCTACGATTCCCAGCAATGCTGTTTGCCTGTGGTTTCCCTTGCATCTGCTCCCTCCATGGCTCAGTGTGAGTTATTATGTGAGGATGTCAGGAGCGTGGGATACGTCTCAGTCCCTGTTTCATGTGGATTGTTCTCCAATCTTTCCCCCTATTTTTGCTTCTGGGGATTGTCCTCTCATCTTTTGTTTCTGCACTCAAAGCTGGTGAGTTGGGGGGCGGTGCTCCTCAGCCTCCTCCGATGCTTTGTTTATTGCTCTAAGTTAAAGGCTCTTATTTTCCTCATAAATCCAGCATGCCATACGTCTGTTTTATCTAGTCCCTCACAGTTGCTGTTTGTTGCAATTTCCCCTTCTCTTTCCACACTTCTCACCTGTTTGGCAACCGTGAATCCGATGTTTCTTTTTAAATGTGTAGCGGTGTAGGCCTGGAGAGCTGTCTCAGCAGTTACGAGCACTGGCTGCACTTCCAGAGGACCCAGGTTCAATTCCCTGGGCAGCTCATAGCCATCGATAACTCCACTTCCTAAAGATGATGCCCTTTTCTGACCTCTGCAGGCAGATCATAAGAAAAACATAAAAAAATAACTAGGGGGACCGGCCTGTTCCTATTCCATTATCCTTACAGTGTCTTCTCTAGGCCTGTGTCTATTGACTGGCTTTTCTCTTTGCTATAGGAGTCACTTTCTGCTGTACATGCATAATAATTTCCTACTGCAGTCTGTACATAATTATTATTACATAGTTGAATGTCTAAATTTTCTCCTTGAAAGCATTTTTAGACTTCAGTTGTGTCTTATGCTTGAGCTACTTATGTATCAGAAATGAATCTGGTGCTGGTTCCAATGTTGAATTGTGCTACTTTAAGTCCTTTAGTGTAGGGATAATTTCATTTACTTCTTTGATTGTCAGTGAATTGTGTGTGCTCCAGATTAGGTATGAAATCAGTGCCCCATATCCCCACAGTTTCAGGAACTGTTCAGTTCACCACTCACGGTTGCTTTGCCTAGTTGTGTAGGGTCTGGAACTACCCGAGTACAAGGTAGTGTTCAGCAACACCTTAATCTATGCAACCTCTGGAACTCTTTCTCTGCCTGGATCCCTGTCTCTGGTACTGCCCCCTACAGACTGCACTTACCAAAGTCTACTTAAACTTGGTCTCATCTGTTCACTTCAGTGAGACCACCATGCCCTGCTCAGATATCCCTTGCTGAACTAAGTGAGACCACCATGCCCCGCTCAGATATCCCTTGCTGTTCCAGATGTGGCATGGGAAGAAACTGGAATTGCCTAGTAAGAATTACTTGACTGGTTTCCCTTCTTTTGGGAGCCTCGGCTTTTCACTGCCTTTTGTCCAAAGTCTGAAAACATGTAACGTATTTTGACCAATTTTCTAGTTGTTTATAAGCTCAGATACAGGTGTTTTTTTGCGATGGAAACAAAAAGCATAGATGGTTTTAATTTATAAAAGCTTGTGTGTGTGTGTGTGTGTGTGTGTGTGTGTGTGTGTGTGTGTGTATGCTTATACCCTTACTTATAAACTTCCAAGTATGTGGATAACATCTTCATGAGCCATCCCAGGAATTGTTAATTAGAATATCTTTTATTGACTAATAGATGCTGTTTCACTGAAGGCTGTCCATCTACCCTTCCCACTCAATTCAGACACCATTTCTAAGTTGTCCATATTTTCAAATAAATAGTGACAGTATATATTACAGCCAGAATTGATTAATCAGAATCGGTGTTCTAAGAAGTTTCTTTGACAATGTTGGCAGGTGGAGGGGAGACGCACTATAACCAGCCACTTAGAAGTGACACTGGTTTTCCTGGTTCTGCCCTTTGATAGTGAAATCACAGGGATCCTTGCCACAAAAGCTCTCTTCTAATCCACTTGTGACCCCCGACTATCATAACTATTATTCCCACTTTCCAGCTGAGCCAACTGAAGCTCAGAGTTGGTCAGTAATCAATAACTAGTATCAGAACGATCCATCTGTCCAGCTGGCACTCTGAAATGCCTCCTGCTAACTTTAGCCTGGAGTTTCCTGGAGAATGCTAGAAAATTTTCATTTCTGGGCTTTAAAGGAGTTGTTTCCCATTTTCTATAACAGATACAGATATTTTCAGGTTGTGCAATATTTTGGCCGTTTTTCCTGACTTTGCATTTTGAAAATATTTGTGACTTTGCGTTTTTAACTTTGTCATGACGGCCACTTTCCCCTGCCATCTCTTTGAGACAGACTCTTTGATTCAATGTCCTTAGTAGAACTACCGCGACAAAGAGAGCGCTATATACTTTGTAAATTAGACTAAAATTCTCATGTATTTCATCAATAACGCCTCAGAATTCCAGCAACTCTACGGGACATTATTTTTAGTTGGTGTCTTTGGGTGAGTCAAAGTTTCGAGATGTCTAATGGTGGGATTTGAGGCACAATGACATATGGGCAGAGGAGATATTTTTGGGAGCAATTCCTTCCCTGTACCTCTCAAATCCCTTACAGACCCCCTCTCTCCTCAGGCAAGCCCCTCCTGCGCATGTTGAGGGGTCTGGGCTTGGGGCACCTCTGCCAGGATCCCGCTGATCTATGTTCTTGCCTGACACTCGGCAGCTGTCGTGGAGGCGTGGGCTGCAGGCGCTGTTCCCCATGGGCCGTGTGCAGGCCTCAGGCCGGGGAGCCTTTCCCGCCTAATCCGTGGGGCACTGGCAGCAGGGAGGGAGACAGCTGGGTGTAACTGATCTGCAAAGGAATGAAATGGTTCAGGCCTCCCAACACTGAGCTGGGCTGTCTGCGGGCCCACTCCAGCCACCAAGCCTTTAACCCTTCCTTCTCTATCTGTTCACCTCACCCCTTCCTGGGAGCTGATGCCACCCTGTGTAGCCACACTCCAGGGAGCCCCTCAAGGAAGTGGCTTCCATGGCTAGGTCTGCAAAGGACCCAGGACCCGTCATGATAGTAACATATTTGCAAGAGACTCATGCAGAAGCAAATGGAGCAGATCCTACCTGGAGAGCTCCCTGCCTTAGCAAGAAAGGTTCCTGGAAGCCCTCAGCTGAGCAGCAATAGAGGCTGCATGGGCAGAGCAGGGAGGGTATGCTGGGTAGATGGGAGAGTCCACAGTGGGGACATGCGGTAAACACCGGGTCTGGGGGCTGATGCTTTCTCCACCATGGTTCAGCAAGGTGAGGCCTTGGGTGTGCCATTCTCTCTGGGATCAGCTTCTGACTCCTGAAAACATGGAGCTTGAAGAAGACAACCTTGGGCCAGCCAGCAAGATGACTCAGCAGACAAAGGTGCTTGCTTCCAAGGGTAATGACCTGAGTTCAATGCCTGGAACGTGCATGGTGGTAAGAGAGAGTAGACTCCCCAAAGTATACTGTCATCTCCACATGAGTAATATGGTTCTCACATGCACACACAGACCACATAATATATATATTATATATGCGTGTGGTCTATGCTTGAATGTATATATTTATGTATGTATGTATGACAAGCTTTTCATTTCTCACACAGTCATAGCAATTCATTAAACCCATTAAATGTCGTCTATAAGCCAGGAATATGAGGAAACTAAGGCTTGGTCAGGATAACTCACACAACTGTTTTCAACCTCACCCTGACCCCACAATCCAGTCTCTTCTATTGTTTCCCGCTCTCTTGTCATCTCTATCTCTCACCAGTGTCTCTGTCCAACATGGCTGGGGCTCGTAGCTAACACAGTCCTAAGCCTACTGAGCCTGAGCTGGGGCTGGTCAGGCGCTGTACTCTTGCTTCTCCCTTGTCCTGGACCCAGTTGGGATGGGATCCTGGCTCAGAAGCCTCTGCAGTTGTCTGGCCTTTTCCCATCCATGATCTCACTCGGCCCTCATGCCAGGCCTGGGACGCAGAACCTGTTGCTCCCCCTCACCGCGAAGGATGGCGGCTGTCAATGTCCCATAGCTTCTGACTGATCAGAGAGGGGCCAGAGCTCTCTTTCTGCTGCTTCCTCCAGATCCCCATAAGCAGGGACCTACAACACTACCATACCTGCCAGCTCGCGGGACCCCAGCGTTCCCCTTGCTTTTTCCAGACTGAGAGACAAAGTCTGAATATGGGGCCTGTTATAGCAAGTGTGGACTCAAGACCTGGTTCCCCTACTCTCCAGCTGTGCACACATGGTACTCTTTCTGGTCCTTACATTCCTGTCTAACATGAATGAAGATGTGTGTATGATGGAATTAATGCCATAGTAAGCCTGCAAGCCTCCTCTCCTGCACAGAGCATGGATACAGGCTCGTAGGCAAGTTCCAGACAGGCAGAATCTAGGACGGTGTGATGGTGGGTTGGGTGGTAGATGCCAAAGGGAGGGAGTCTGTGGGCTGGGGTTGTGCAGCTGTTCTGAAGGGCAGGCAGAGGAGAGAAGGGACAAGTCATTCCAGGTGAGACAAAGGCACAGAAGCGGGATACCATGCGACCAGGAAGGATCAGGGGCAGAACTCAGGTTTGGCTGGGTCACAGTTGGTCCTGCCCTGAGGTGTGTGTGTGTGTGTGTGTGTGTGTGTGTGTGTGTGTGTGTGTGTGATGATAAATGAAGGATAAGCAGCAGGCCTTGAAAACAACTTTCTGAGGGTGCTAGGGATGGGCTATCCCCCCCCCATACTGACTGCCCAGTGCTACACACTTTCACCCAACCCATGGCCAGTCCAGACCTCTGGGCAAGGGGCCGGGGGCAGCTGCAGGAAGGTGCAGTCCCAGCTTGGAAGAGACAGCTGTGCAGGCCTCCTGCCTGCTGCAGGGGATTAACTGACAGAGCCACAGTGTGTTGGGGTCACCTGGCTCTCCAGCTCTGCCCACCCCAGCCTCTTTTAACTCCTTGCTGTCCAGGCTCTTCACCATCACATTGCTGGCATGCTCAGACCCATTTTCTATGATCTCTGTGTTATGTGTTGGAGATACAAATGGAAAAAGATACAAGGCAGTGTCTATGAGGCCAGGGACACTTGGACCCATCATAGTCCCCCCTCACACCAGCACAAAGCCTCTGTGACTCTGGACTTCTCTCCAAAAGTCCCATCTTAGCTGTTTCATTTCAATCCACTTTTTTCCATGAAGAATAAAAGAATCCGAATTTGACCACATGATCTGACTTTCCTTTGTCCTTCAACTTCTCAGTACATCTTCTTCACTGCCTATTTTCTCCCAAAACTCTATTCACCAGCCTCTTCCCGGGCATGCGGATGAACTACATCCCCCAGCCTCCCTTGCAGTTAGGTGTGACCACATGCCTCTTTTCAGGACAGTGTAATGACAACAGCAAGAAGTAATCCACTTGTCATTTACTACAGCACCCTCTCACTCCTACGATGCATGCTCCCTGAACCCTTGGGCACAGGCCTGGCAGAAATGGCCAGAGCTACCATGGGACCTTCCAGAAAGAGGAACCAGGGTCTCCAGATTATTCTGGATACAAAGTTGCAGCTACTCGGGTCCACCTACTTTGAAAAGTTTATTGTAAATAAGAGGTGAAAATATTGTCCATTATGTTTGAGCCACAGAAAAAGATATGTACATGCAGGGACACTCGCTCTCATGTGTGCGTGTGCGCATGTGTGACCGTGCGTGTGTGCGTGTGTGCGTGTGTGTGTGTGTGTGTGTGTGTGTGTGTGTGTATGCTCGCACGCGCGAACACACACACACACACACACACAAGGAAAGCCTGGAACTTGGAACAAGGCTTAGAGAGCTTGTCATGGACAGAATGGACTGGTAAAGTTATTCATTTTATTTTAACGTGAAACCGTTCCTGAATTTGTCACTTGTCTTGCACAAACCACCAAAACCTCAAGAGCTTGGGGAAATGTAAAGAAGAACCACATAGGAGGTGCAGAAGCCTTAGGGACCTAGACCTGGAGCTGACAAGAGTGACAGGCATGGTGAGGAAAGGGTTACGGGATCTGCACACAGGATTGGCTCTCCTCTGGTGAGGGCACTAAAATCAGCATGTCGCCTCCAATTTGCTGCGGCCTGACCTTGAACATGAATCACTCCATCACAATGTCCCCTTGATTTCCACAGGAAGAGGATTAAGCCCTGAAAATCAGGGCCGGGAATTTGAGCCTGCACCAAGGAGAATGGGATGGCTCTGCAGCTCACGGCCCCCTGGTGTTTGCAAATACGTCATGGGGTTTGCAGGCTGGGCAGCCACCCTGCTTGGCCACCAACCCTCTGAGTGACTGGGTTGGTTGTGGCCTTGTTTCACTAGGACATGTGGCTTCTGACTTTGTCTGGTTTTATGTCCTGTGCAGAATGAGAAAGAATTAGGGGGGAGGTTGCAGAGTCTCTGGAGTCCTGGGTCTAGTCTGGTGCGCACACCACCACTGGGGTCCTAGGAACTAAAGGGCTATTTCAGGGCCAAAGGTGTCATTGAGACCTGCATAGAATAGCAAGGAAGGGTCGTACTCAGCCATGAAAACCCTTGAAGTCATAAGGCCAGTGCAAATGAGAATGTGTGTCCCACGTACAGGCAATGAAGGAGGTCGGTTCCTTGGGAACCGACCCATAATTTGCCTTTTTAATGTAACTACGCTGGAAAGCACAACCGGTCAGTACACCAGAGGGGTGCATAGTAGTATATAGTGCGTCTGTTCCAGCTTATTTAATTGTTCCCCATTGGTGGGAACTGACCATCGGTATCTGCTCTCAAACTTAGGACTCTGTTACAGCCTGCACCCTTGTTGGGTTCCTGCTTTAGATGCTGTTTCCTACTGAAGCTGCTATGACAAAAATTCACAGACTTAGGGCCTTAAAGATATGCAAATGTATGCTCTCACAGGTCTTGGCTCCAGGCCTCTCTGCCCTTGATTTGAGCCTGGTAAGGCTAGAAGGCTTGTGTTCTTCCTGGAGGCTAAGGAAAAGCTATACTCTGTGTGTGTATGTGTGTGTGTGTGTGTGTGTGTGTGTGTGTGTGTGTGTGTGTGTGCACATGTGAGAATGTGCACATATGTAGAATGTGTATTGTGTGTGTATATATATGTTATGTATGTGTGTGCATGTGTGTAGTGTACATGTGTATATGTGTGTGTGCTTGTATATATGTGAATATATGTAGTGTCCATGTATATATGTGTATGTACTATGTATGTGTGTGAATATGTGTATATATGTGCATGTATATATGTGTATGGGTGCACATGTGTGTGTGTGAGGGTCAGAGCTCCAGTGTTGCCTCTCATCAGAATATGAGTCTATATATTTTTAGAGTCTCTCACTGGCCTAGAGCTCACTGACTAGGTTAGGCTGGTAGACCAGTGAGTCCCAGGGATCTGCCTGTGTCCACATTCTCAGTGATGGGACTATAAACATACCCCATATACCAGCTTTAAAAAAAAGTTTTCTTCTGAGTATGAATGTTCTGCCTGAATGTATGTGTGTGCACCACATGCATGAACTGAGCCCAAATCTTCTTCGAGAGAGGCACAAGCTCTTAATGCGGAGCTCTCTCGTTAGCCCCTAAGCCCAGCTTTCTAAAGTAGGTCAAGGACTGAACTCTGTATGCTTGCATGGCCAGCACTTTACTGGCTGAACCATCTCCCCAGCTGGGCTGGTTTGAATGAGAATGGCCTCTGTGGGCTCATTTGTTTGAGTACTTAGTCTCCAGTTGGTAGAACTGTTTGGAAAGGACTAGGAGGTGTGGCCTTGTTGCAGTGCCTAGTTCTCTCTGTGTCTCCCGTGTGGATCAAGATGTGAGCTGTCAGCTGTTCCTTTGCTCTGCTGTCATGGACACTACCTCTCTGAAACCATACACCAAATTAAACACTGTCTTTTCTAAGTTGCCTTAGTCATGGTGTTTCATGACAGCAGTAGACTAACTAAGACACCAGCCCAGAAACCATTTCTCAAATTTCAGTTTCTAGGAGCCATCTGGAGCTCCTGGTTGTTACCACTTCCTCCTTCCAAGAGCCTCACTCCATCTTCCATACCACTGTCTCCTCTTGACTCCTGACACTTTCTAAGAACCCATTTTAGTAATCCAGACTAATTGCCTTGCCTCAATCACCACGCCTGAAGACTCTTTGTCGTGTAAAATGAAGACCCCTTCCCAGGTTCCAGGGATATGGAGGGACACAATCAGGCTACGCTAGTTGCCTAGAAGCATAACGACATCAAAAGACTTTCTCCTCAATCAGCTGTCTGAATTCTGTGCATGCGCACATCCGTGCTGCTGGTCTTGTTTTCTGAGGGCACCTGGACACCACTAGCTGTGGTCCTCTGTTTCTGCTCCTTGCTGTCTGCTCCACAGAGGCACAGTTATGGACCTCACGGCCCACAGTGCAGGGCAGGGTTGGTGATTTGTTCATCTTTCCCGTGTTTCAGCCTGGAGTAGCTGGTCTTCCCAGGAGAGACCTGGCAGCAGTGCCGGGAATGAGTTGGAAGGCTGGGGACACGAGCAGGCAGTAGGGTGTGCCTGGGTGGGAGGGAGCTGGGGTACAGTCAGGCACACTGTAGAAGTCCAATAGACCTCTGGGGCCCTCAGAGAGGGGCTCTCCTCACAGCTGATGCTCTCCTGTATCCAAGGCAGGCCTGGCATCCTTAGAGATGCTTGCAAGACTTCTCGCAGTTTATTGATATATGAACAACATACAGGAGCATTACAGAGGCAAAGCATATGTGGGGATGGTCTTGACACAGCGTCTTTACCCCACAGGGGCATCAGGGCAATGCTGGGACCTGAACAGCATCAGGTCATGACCTTTGAGACCAAGTAGCACAAAGCAGTCCAAGAAGGAGGGGAGAGAAGGAGGGGTTCTGCAGTGGCATGTGGACGAGAGTGCTGGGCCTGGCTTTGGTTTGGAGGCAAGGTTCAGACACACACTCAGGGCTGCTGGAGCTGCACATTCACATGGCTGCATTTCTACCTACAGACACCTTTCCATCAACACAGTCCCAGGCAGCACAGAGACCAGAATTGGCTGAGCCACAATGCACACACATGTACGCCCTTGCACAGACACACTCGCCATACTCCAGGAGAAAAGATACAGAACTTCAGGCTGGAAGTGCCACCCACAACCTAGATCTACTTAGAGGGGTGGCATGGATACCTGGGCCCCTCTGAGGAGATCATCCTTCACTCATCTGCAAAGCTGGCTTGAGGCGAGCGTGTGACACAGAGGCCCAGACCTGGACCTGCCCTTATAAATTCCAGAACATCAGGGCACCCCACAAGGCTGGAGAGATCTAGCCTACTTCTTGGCCTCCAATCATACCCTCATAACTCTCCATGGGCAGCCCTAAGCCCCCAGGCTCATCCTCTTTGCTTTGGGAAACACTAAGCCTCTTGACACAGGCCTGAATGTCATTTGAACCCCCTTTCCTTTCACTGTGCCCTTCCCATTGTTAAGAGGGCCAAGAAAGGAGAAGGCTGCCAAATTGTAACCCTCGTCCAGCACTGGGCTCTGCAGCGTATCAGGAAAGTCTCAGTCCCTCCACCAAGAAACCCTGGTCAGAGTCTCAAGTGTACCTTCAGCTACTGGATCTGCAGCCCCACCCTGATCCCAAGCATGTGGAGTTGAGTACCAGAAGCCCTGAGGAGTGGCACTTCCCCACATGCATGTGGAGGGACCCAGAGAGGGAGCCAGGATGCACAAGCAGGGTCTAGTCTGGTCCCTTGCCGATGCTGCTCACCATTCCAGACACAGCACAAACAAGCTCTCCCCCACCTTTAACCTCTCCCCTTAGTCACCTAGGCCAGCTGAAAGGACAATGTCAGGGCTGTAGGGGCGATCCAGACAGCTCCCGTACCCAGCCGGGTCTCAGGACCACTGGCAGGCACAGTCTGTGGGCTCCTGTACCGTGTAGGGCACCCAGGTGGCGTTGGAGACGCAGAAGAGCTGCACAGAGCGACGCTGCAGTCCCACCTCACGGCAGCACTTGCAGAAGCGGGCATAGGTGTTGATGTTGTGGTTGTAGATGCTGGCAGAAGGGCACCTCCCATCGCAAGACACCAGGTTCACCTGGGGATGAGCGTGTCAGCGAGGTACCCTGGGGAAGGTCTGCCTCTCCGTCCCCTCCGCCCCTGCGATGCCCATCCCTCCACGCACAGGGGTGTTACTCCTGCAGTCATTCTTGCGGATTGTCATGCGGATGGTCACCTTCTTGCAGGAGCGGCCATCTTCCTTACCTGGTAGCAGCGGGGGGATGGGGAGGGAGGGACAAAATAGTTGTGCTCCAGACTGGCATCAGGACAGGCCATCCTGGGGTAGTTAAAGTCATGCAAGACTTCCTTTTCCAGGTTGGTGCCCACGCATTAATGCAAGGGAGAACCCTTTTAACCAACACCCTGGAATGAGGTGTTTCCACTCTGAGAGGGCATCTAGCAGTAAGATGCTGCCATGGGTGGGAGCCGACCAGGGTGCTCCACCCAGCAAGGCCCTTGGGGAATCCACAGCTCTCAAGCAGGGGTCAGGGATGGAGTTCCCAGACAGACGGACACTGGAGAGACCTTCTCTCACCTCTCTCCTGAGCAGTTTTCTTCAACGCCCCGCCCCGCCCCGCCCCCGCCCCGCCCCACCCCGGGCCCGGTGAGACCTCCCTTGATCCCCTCTTCTGGAAACTGCAATTTCCTTCCTCAGGCCTCCCTGGGCCTTCCTTGGCCTACTCTGTTCCAGGCACAGCCTATCTGGCCGGAGGCAAATCTATAATTTTGCTATGGAGGCCTAAGCTTGTCAGCCCTCGTCTCCACGGCCTCCCTCACTGCAATGGGCTCCATTCTCAATGCAAATATTCGCTTCCACACTTCAGTACTGATGTGTGGCTGTGGATTCTGGGTTGATGGTCCCCACTCATGACTGGGACCCCGTAGCCTCCACCTTACGATCTACTACACCTGTCTCCCCCACCGCTGAAAATGACAGCCCCAAAGGTCTTCTTGATGCTGTGCCCACAGCTCCTGGCACACAGTTGCACTCATTAGTTTTCGGACCTGTCCTGCAAGCCCACGCAGCCCAAGAGAAACCAATGGGTTAGAACCCCCTTCTCCTAACCTCTGAGACTCAGTGAGAGAGGCAGAAGAATAGAGGGCTGCCCCAGCCACAACCCTGTAGGCCCTGGAATGGGGAAGGCTGAGTGTTCAGTAGGAGAAAGCAATGGTGGCCTTGGACATGGATGGGTACAAGATAAGTGGGAGCTGCTGAAACTCAGGAGCTGTGGCTCAGTACCCAGCATGCATGTGGGCTAAATGGCCTTCACTAGAGGCAAGGAATCTCCCTTTCATCACTCCCAGAGCTTAGGGCCACTAGAAGGGACTCTTGGAAATAGCCATGTGTCTGCCCGCCTCCTAACTGAGTGGCAGTGGTGGAGCGCTGGGTCTATTAGGGACCACAGTAAGCAAACCTTCTAGGAAGCTGAGAAGAGGGGCATAGGCCTCAGGCCACATGGGGGAACACAGAACGTTCAGGGAGCATGAGGTTATGGGTCACAGAGCATAATGAGATCTGGGGCAGAGCCCCCTGTAGTAAGTGATGTGGACATAAAGGAGCTGAAAGCTGTGTAACCGCTCGGGCTGTCCTGGAACTCGCTCTGTAGACCAGGCTGGTCTCGAACTCACAGAGATCCACCTGCCTCTGCCTCCCGAGTGCTGGGATTAAAGGTGTGCACCACCACCACCTGGCTGTGCTGCATTCTTTTATTTTGCATTTGTTTAACTCTGTGAAGCTTTCTTTGCCTGTCTAAAACTCCCAATTGGTCTAATAAAGATCTGAAGGGTCAATAGAAGGCAGGAAAGAGATAGGCGCGGATGCCGGGCAGAGAGAATAGGCAGGAGGAATCTGGGAAGAAGGGTCAAGGAGGAGGACACCAGAGGCCGGCCAGCCCGCCACACTGCTAGACACAGAGTAAGAAGGAAGGAAAAGATGTACAGAATAGAGAAAGCTAAAAGTCCAGAGGCAAAAGGTAGATGGAATAATTTAAGAAAAGCTGTCTAGAAATAAACCAAGATAAGGCTGGGAATTCTTAAGTAAGAATAAGCCTCCGTGTGTTTATTTGGGAGCCAGGTGGCTCCCACCCCCTCCAAAAAAAGCAAGTAAATGCGGTTAAGATGCTGGTTCTGAGTATTGAGGGTTCCAGAAGCAGAGGTTTCCCTCTGACAGCCAGGGGTCTGGAAGCCTAAGTCGCCCTAAGGAGGCGCCTTTAAGACCAGGGCTCCTGGCCCCAGAGGGGACAGAAGGAGGCAGGGTGGCTGGGAGTGAATGACTTCCTGATTGGACTGGCTATTGTCTTTTATCTCCAGAAAGAAGCAGAGGACTTCCATTGGGACAAAAGTCATAAACATGTGATCTCTGACCACCTAATTGTGCCCGTGCCATGACCTTCAGCTGGTGGGTCATTACTTCTGTCCACCCTGAGAGCTACCATCCTAGATTCCAGGCTGGTCATGCGGCCTCGTGGCCACCTGCGTGCTCCCCACCCCTGCACACTGCATCCCGCCCGGGTCTCCACCATGCTCACTCACATGTCCTGCAGCATCCTTCCAAGGATGGTACCACAGAGCCTCCAACCTAGAGGGAGAAGAGGAGGAGTGGGCGGGGAATCCATGCTCCAGGACAACAGCCAAGATCCCAGTGATAGGTACAGTCTCAGAGAGCGGATACATCTACAAGCTCTAGGCCAGCCTGGACTACATAGTGAGTTCCAGGCTAGAGGGAATACAAAATGAAATCCTGTGTCAAAAACCAACTAAATAAACAGCACATAGGGAGTCTAAGGTAGTATTCCTCTCCTGGTCCCCCGCAGCAGGAGCTCTGTAGACTAAACCCAGGCTTCTTGTATGCCAAGCAAGCACTGTACACACTGAGCCTCAGCCCTGTGTGTCTATTATCTAAAGAGGCAGAAGTCTTCAATTGTCTATTATTAACCTCAGGAACCATATTAATTCAACTGTAACCCCCAGTCCTCCAGGGAGCCTACTCTTTGAGCCACATCTACAGTGATAGCTCTCCACACCAGTCAGGAAACATGTCACCCTACCGCAGGACTAAACTATGCACGTATGTGTAAGCCTGGTGCACGTATGTGCAAGAGTGCGTCTGCTGGCGTGTGTGGCATGTGTACTGGCATGATGAATGTACTGATGTCCTGTGGAGTGTGAGTGACCAACAGCCCAAGGTGAGTCCTGGAACGCAGGGTAACGTGATTGATTACATGCCTTGAGGTGTGGTCGTATGCTGTGTAGATACGGGGTGTGATTGAGGAAAAATGTGCATGGAGAGATGCGAATGTGACATGTAGTGCCAACAACAGGACTCTGACCCAGATCTTCCCACCAGTAAGACATGGCGCCCCGGCATGAAGCCAGCTGCGGGAGACACTGACCTTGGCACACTCGGTTTCATTGAGCGGAGGGCAGCTGATGGGCGAGCGGACTAGTACGGCCCCCAGGGGGGTGCTGCCACAGTGATGGCGGGCACAATCTGCAATCCAGGACGCACCAGGCTAGAGAGCACATGCACGGGCAGTGAGGACTTCTGACCAAATGGACAGACAGCCTGAGGACACACGGCTCAGGGCCTGGCGCAGATGTCTACCAAGCCTCGGTGTGGGCTCGGCAGATGACCCCGGGCTTGGTGGCACTTTCTGGGACCCACTCCTAGGTGGGCTTAGGGGCTGTTTACCAAGAAGAGGGAGGTGGTGCCATTGGGGAAGGTGAAGAGGCAGGACACATTCCTGCAGGAGCCGCAGCAGGCAGCCAGGTCCCGCGGGTGGTCGTACTCCTGGTTCTGAGGGCCAGGGCAGAGAAGGCCATTTCAGCCTCATGCCCTGCGACATTCATCCTCCAGGTGTCTGAGGTCTGCTTGTCTCTGACAGAGCCCAGGGCTGGAGCTCAGAGCGGAGACCTACAGTCCCCCTCCACTCGTGACCAGCCAGGCAGGACTTTCCTGTCTGTCTGAAGGTCCTTTACCACCAGCACCTAGACCCAGCCCCAGGGAACAAGGAGCCCCCACCATTGTAGAGGCAGCATTGCATTGCCGTTGTCAACAATGGTGGCAGCTTGGATTCCAGACAGACCTCAGTTTGAATCTCAGTCCCGGATGTGCGTTTAACAACTCAACCTCCCTCCTGCTCACTCTTCTCAGCTGAAAGATGGGCATAATTCTAACCCCTTCCATTCAAGCAGTATTTATTTAGGCTTCAGTAGAAACAAGGCTTCTACTTTCGCAGGCTTTATCTTAGTCCCTTTGCTCCTGCTGCCCCCTCCGCCTCCTGCCAAGCTGAGCTCCTCTCCATGGATGTCTCTGATGCCTGCTCTCTAGACTTGGTTCGATTCCGGGAGCAGGCAGCAACCTGCTGAGGATCAGCTAACCCAGCCCTCATGACCACATGCACCCCTCAATTCCCCTACCGCTTCGCAGTGCATGTCACAAAGGACAGAGGTGACGTTGATCTGGTAGAAGCTGGTGAGAGGGTCCAGCACATCTGTGCATCGGGATGTATGGCACACGCCGTCCACTGAAAGCTCTACCACAGTCTGGCCTGGCTGCATCACCCCCAGCTCACGGCTCAGGCACACGGGGGCTTTCACTGGATGGGTGAAGGGGGAGGAACTGTCCTGGAGAGCCCAGTCACCCATCCCGGCCCCTCCCAGCTGGCCCACCTGAGTTTCACCTCCCCAGCCTCCCATATCTGCCCTTCTCCACTCACCACACTCGTACTTGGCACAGCCACACACGTTCTCCACACTGTGCATGAACCCCTCATCCAGCTGGGACTTTTCCCACTGTGGGTGACAGAGGAAGTCAGTGTCCCGAGTGGACAGCCTAGCGCCACCCTCAGAAACAGCCTGCTATTGGGTCTGTGTGCATTGGGCAGAAGAAGATGGCAAGCCTGGAGCCTGTCTGCACCCAGAAGCTCAGTCACTCTCCCACTGTCCAGCTTCCTGTCCTCAGAGCCCCCTTGGCTTTCACCTGACCCCCGTCCTAGTTCCTTTACCAGTTTCAGGAAAGAAGGGAGGGAGAGGGGAAGACGCATAAGAAAATGTGTGCTGGGACAATGCAGGGGTCATAAACCAGAAATAGCCTGTCATCCCTTTACACACACGCGGAACTGGCCATGCAGACTAGAGGTTAAAGATTCTAATCCTGGCTCTGTGATTTATCAGCTTCATGACCTTAATCTCAGCATCCTTGTTTATATGATTGAGAACGTAGTAGAATCAATCCCTTGAAATTGTAAAAATTAATAAGGTAATTCATTAAGAAGACCTGGGAAAGTTTAGGCCTTGGTAAGATCTCAGCCGCTGGCACTGAGATTATCGCCAGCACCACCAGCATCACCATTATCACTATCTATATCACCATCACAACCACCTTCATCATCTTCACCATCCCAACCATCACCACTCTCCCACCAACCCCACCATCATCACCATCTTCATCACCATCATCAATGCCTTCATCTTCACCATCCCAACCACCCTCCCACCAACCCCACCATCATCACCATCATCTGTGCCTTCATCTTCACCATCCCAACCACCCTCCCACCAACCCCACCATCATCGCCATCATCTGTGCCTTCGTCTTCACCATCCCAACCACCCTCCCACCAACCCCACCATCATCGCCATCTTCATCACCATCATCTTTTGACTTCATCATTGTCACCACCCTGACCGTCCTCACTACCATTTCCACCATAATGGCCACCACCTGCAGGATCAGCATGCTTATCCCTCAGCACAGTTGTGGTGCGTGGCCAAGCTGACTCTCCGAGAAAAGTGAACACAGTGCCCAGAACGAGGGGCAGAGCTTGGGACATTCGTGCTAGCTTGATCTCCAGGGCTGTCTGCACTAGGTTAAAGGAAAAGTCTCCAGAAGACGGGAAAGAGAAGAGTGGGAAGGGAAAGAGAAACAGACCAGCAAGGGTAGGAAGAGACAGGCAGGGTCCATACCAGATGGCACCTGGGCACAGGGATCGTGTCACAGTCACACTCTGAAAAACACAAGAAGCCAGGACCCAGCTCACAGGGATGTTCAGACACTGCCCTGCAGACCAGTTCCTCCCGAGGCACATTCTAAGCCTGGCCCACCCCAGGGAGGTGGGCAGAGAGATACCAGCCTCCTCTCAACCTCATAGGTAGACAGACACTCATAGATTTCCCGTTGTGTCTCCCCTTTAAGTATGGCCTCTCCAGGAGCAAACACTGCAAATTGCAACCTCCACCTGCATTTTCCACATGTAAGTTCCGGCACTGAGCCCTGCCAGCAAAGCCTGACCGGGCAGGGCTACCTGTGCACAGTGGCCTAGACGTTGCTATTGACCTTCCAAGAAGGCCTGAGTGCAGGGCTACGCTTACTATCAGGCAGTGGAAAGACCCCCGGGGGCGGGGGGGGGGACTACCAGCCTACTGCATGCTCAGAGTGAGGCAGAGGGCGGGGAGCTCTGCACAGCCTGGGGGGGGGGCTGCAAAGCTGAGGTGGTGCGGGCTCTTCCCCGCCCACACCTGAGGAAACTCACCACACGACTTGTAAGGGCAGCAGCGGTCCGGGCTCCACACCTCCACGAGGGAAGTACCCATGCCACACTGTACCTGTGGGCAGCGGAAGCTCTCACACACTGGGGTGCACGCAGCAGGAGCGGGAGAGACAGGTGGCAAATTAGTCCCAGAATCTCAGCCTTTACAATTGCTCAGGATGCAGAAGGGTCAGGCGGGGTACCCCCAGCCTGTTTATACCCCCCAGCCTGATTATACCCCTACCGTGTACCCAGACACCCCCAGGGCAAGACTCTCTGGTAGAGCCTCCGCCTTTTCACGTGCGGGACTCACCACACTGATACAGTGGGCAGCAGAGCTCCGTGCTGTTCCTGTGTACAGTGAGCGCCTCTCCTTCCAGACACTCAGGGATGGGGTCTGGACACTCGCCACAGCCTGTGGGGATGGAAAGGTCACCACTGTCACAGAAGTCCCTCTCATAGTGAGGGGGCAGGACACCTAACTAGCCCACAGCAGTATTTAGGGTCTCAGGCATCCTGGCATCAGAGTCCATACATTCTTCTGCGTTAACCCACAGTCGACTGTGTAGTGAGATATCCGCTTTGTCCGCATCTGTGGCACCGACCACGCCCATTGGGGGTGGAGACAGGGACAGAAGTGACCTTGGGAACTAGGTCTGAGGAGGAGCCCGGCTGACTGGGACAGGAGAGCATCCGAAGGTACCTGCTGGTCATCTGTCTATGCTGTAAATTATTTCTCCCTGAATAAACATCTATTCAGCCAATGTGTTTATCCTGATCCTTATTAAACCACGATACAACCGGGCACTGAAAACACACTGATTGCTTGTGCTCAGTGGCCTGGCCGTAGCACGGGACCCATTTCTCTTTGTCCCACATTGCTTTCTGGGCAGTGGCTTCATCCTTCTCCCTCTACCCCAGCCTTCCCTCTCAGTCACCCACAGAAGTAGGAATGAGGAAGAGGCTGATGGTGGAGCCCACAGCCACCCACCGCAGAAGTAGGATGTACAGCAGGAGTCCCCTAGGCGGCCCGCAATCAGGACTTGGTCCTGGCGACAGGTGGGGACCTGCTCATCTTCACATAAACCAGGGTCACACTCTGAAGAAAAGAGAGAATGTAAGCTCGGAAAGCAGGCCCTGCCTGGCCCTGTCCAATCTCCACAGCCCAGGCCTCCCAGGCCCACCCACTCTCGGGTCCCAGCTCCTTACCGCAGCTGTAGCTGGGACAGCAGGAGTCCTCCTGGAAGTGGGTGACGAGCCTGTGGCCTGGGCGGCAGGTGGGAGCAAGGCCCTCGCACAGAGTCTGGTTACACACTAGGCAGCAGGCCACATAGCCTGTCACCTGGAGGCCAGTGTTCTCACTGCTCATTAGTACTGCAGGATGCCTGGACACTTGGGCTCCTCACATTCCCTGCCTCACCCTCACTCTTAAAGGGCTGCAGAGACTTCACCTAGGGCGTAAGCGCCATGCTGCTAGCAACAGCACGCCGCCACGGTGGCTGCCAAGAGCAGCCGAGCAGCCTCACATTACAGGAGAACCAGCCCTGGTGCAGCCCGTGAGGGCGATGTGTGCTGTGAGTCTACAGGGAAAAGAGCTAGATGGGATGCTGGTCCCAGACCTCTGCCCACTCTATTGCTGCCCCCAAAGCCTGGTGGTCCTCACTTCCCCCAGTGAACATCCCAAAAGATGCTTTAGTTTTCCAGCCCGTCCCGACAACTTCCCAGTTGCTAGCTTGTAGTTGAAGGCCAGGGAAGTGGAGAGCCAGGCTCACCGCACACAGTCCCCAGGCAGCAGGGGTCCTCTGTGGGCTGTAACAAGATCACTTCTCCAAAGCGTGGGCAGCTCTCAGGTCGGGGACCGGGGCAATCCAGGTCCACAGGTATGATGGTGTCTGGGGCCTGGCACTGTTGCTTCCAGCAGCCACTGAGGGAACTGTTCCAAGTTTCCCCCAGGGCACGTGGCACTCCTGTGCTGTCAGTGCAGGCTGCAGTGGGCGAACATTGGGCACAGGAGAATAAGGACCAGACTGGCTCAGGCTAGGACCCCTGTCAGCTAACAGGAACCACCCCAAGACAGACCTGCAAGAATGCCTGTGGCCTCTGCCATGGTGTGCAGGAAGCAAAGGAGGCCCTAGTGTGAGGCGGGGTTGGGTACCCATCTGGGGAGGGCAGGGACCTACCACACTTGTCCTCAGGGATGCAGAGTGCAGAGTGGCGCCGGTGCAGAATGGTACCCTCTGAGCACACACAGCCCTCACCCAGCACTTGGCACTGCTCTGGGTCCAGTGGGCCTAGTATCCCATCCTGGCATGTTTCAGGAGGTTGGCAAGCTGCTATGCATGCCTGGTAGGTAGAGTCACTGGAGCAGAGGAAGGCTGTAGAGGTAAAATGGGCATCAGGCCTAGTCTAGTTCCCAGGCAGGGATGCCTGCTGAGGACAGCGAGAGTTGGGGCGGGGTGAGGAGGAGCACAGGGTACCACCCTGTCTCAGCAATGCCCAAGTCTGGGACTTAACACTGGACCTCCTTCCTCTACAGCCCAAATGCTGCTACCTGTCTGCTTTTCAAATAAAGTTTTATTAGAACACAGATGTGCCCATTCATTTGGGTAATGTCGTTGGTGTCACTTTGGGTATGTTTCTGTTTCGTTGTTATTGTTGAGTCAGGGTCTCATAACTAAGGCAAAATCCATCTTCCTGGCCCAGCCTTCCAAGTACTAGGATTACAGGTCAGCCATTATGCCTCATTTATATATGGCCTCTGTGTGTCTCTGCTCTTCAAGGGTAGAACAGAGTCCTCAGGACAGACCCAAAGAGACACAGTATTCACTATCTGGCCCCTTGAAAAAATTTGCCAACCCCTGGCTGTAGATTAATGTTTTCCAGAGGCCTTGGCTGGTGACAGTGGATCTGGGGTTATGGAACAGTACACACAGGCCTGCTGGGCAGAGCCCCATCCCACACCAAGTGAACCCCAATGGATCCAGTGCTTCTCCAAGTTCCCTGTGGACTGAAAATTGCTGCTAAATTGAAAGAAAAAGTTTACTACGTATGATATATACTGTATTTTGTATTTTGATGCATTTTTTAAAAATGCTGGTGTTGCTCTCCTTAAATTAGCTTCATATCCTCTGTGTCAGCATCCATAGTTGAAAACTAGTGCCCTATATGTTTAAGACTCTTCCTTTTCACCTGTCATGTATAGATGTGGCCTTCCCAGGAGCTGTCCCCAGCCTTTCTGGAAACAAAATGCTCTACGCCATCCAGCCCACCTCTACCAGGATGGAATGAGAAAGAGTCAGGCCTCATTTCCGTCTTCAAGAAATGAGGAAGAGCTCCAAAGACCAGAAAAGTGAGCGGAAGTTAAGGGAACTAGCAAGCAGTAACCATGTGACAGGCAGGTGTGGAGAAATGGACACCCATCATTTCTAATTGACCTAAGGCACTTTAAAAGGGAACAAATATTAGTGTCCCCATTGTATAGACTCAAATTAAAAACAACAAATTAAAATAAAACTATTGCTGCTGTTATTAACACAAATATAGCAAACGAATTTGCTGATCAACTAATATCAAATATGTTATATCTAACATAAAATTTAAACACAAATGTGAAATATGTATAAGCTCGTTGATATAGTTAATGAATGGAGAGATAGCTAAGCTTGGGAAAGCATTGACCTGAATGCCTGTGGGAGACCCTTCACACACTAACGGGTTGGCAACAAGAGCGCTAGAAAAGAAGGTGCCCAGACCCCTACTCACGGCAGTAGTCGGAACCCCGCCACTCAATGCACACATGGAACTTGTGACACATAGCCACATAGACGGTAAGTGCCACACAGGGCTGCTGCACATACTTGGTGTCCCGGATCCACAGCTCACAGAATGACTCTGGGGAGACCTGGACAAATGTGTTAGGCAGTGCTGCCCACCGGTGCCCCACACCCAGGGCCCAGCAGACCATGGCATTCCTGCAGGTGGCTGCCATCCTCCCCAGCCCAGCAAGGCTCCCCATGCTGCACGCCACGGGCACCTACAAAGCGGTGACAGTCACTGAAGGTGCGGTTGGACACCATGCGAAGGCAGGGCGAGCAGTCAGCTGTGGCACAACTGTCTGGGCGGAAGCGGGTCTGACCCTCTGAGGTCAGGGAGCTGGGCCCCTGCCAGCTGTCCAGAAAGGGAGCGGGGTCCTCTGCCTCACCCAGCACAGAGCCATCCTTCAGGGTGAGATCATTGGCTGCGTCTGCATCACAGATTCCTGAAAGGGGCATAATGGTCCCAATAGGCACAAAGAACACTGCCACCCCAGGGCCTGCCTCAGAGCAATCATCAGCCAGTTCTGAAAGATGTCACTGTTATCTTCCACATGGCAGATCAGGGCAGCTGCTGTGTAGGAAAGTGCACACCAAACTCTTTAGGGATACAGGACACAGTGTTTTGAACTTACTTTAAAATGGTTCAGGGATTCATGCATACATGCCTATGCACATGTGTCCATAGTACATATGCATGCTACTATAGACGTGTGTTTTAGAGAGAGTGAGGGAAGCAACGTGTAAAAGGCAGTGGGAGTCCCTTATTCCACTTTTCAATCTCTGTGTGTGACACATCGGAATGAAAAGCTATCTCCTAAGAATCTGTGGAGGTGCGAGCTAACCCTAACAGCTGTCCCTTCTCTTCCTGGAATCAGTCACCCATTTTCCCCACTTTCTTGCAGTTGGATGTGACTGTGTGATTTAAGATGAAGGACACTTACGACCTGGTCCACAGAACCTACCGTCTTCCCTCGGCAGAATTGGAAGCTTACTCTGAACATTAAAGAGATATAGGAAGGAAGGAAGGAAGGAAGGAAGGAAGGAAGGAAGGAAGGAAGGAACGAGGAGGATGTGTTGTCATCATGCTCTCGGGAAATATACTTCTGGCATGTTGGGCACTGAGATGACAGCAAGGATGTGGCTTATCCACTACAATGTCTGACATGACTGAGCTTCCCATCCCTTCCCTCGCTCACCTCCAGCATGCTTTCCCCATGGTTCCCCCCACCCCCTGTGTTTTTGTTTGTGCTACTCTTCCTGCCACAATGCATCCTCAAATGTCCTTCATCCTAGGATGCCTCCAACCCACCCACCTTCCTAGGTCTGTGCAATAGCTACTGGCTTGAAGGAATGTGTCACAGAAGACACACTGATCTCAGCATCCCTCTGTTGCCTAGCAGGGGGCCCACTGTATGTGTCAAGGGAGAGTTCAGACAAAACTGACGTGTAAATGGTCTGATTTCTTCAACCACCACTTCTGCAAGTAATGCGAACATAAAGCATTACTCGAGACAAAATTCCTTCATTTTATTAACTTTCTTGATAGTGACATTTTAGGTCTGGGTTTTGAATCATCAAAGGATATCCCAAAAGTATCTCACTGAGAATGTGGCTTGCCAGATATAAACAGAGTATGGTAGAAAAGAAGAGAAAGATGTGGTAGTGGTGATGGTGGTAGTGGTGATGCTGGTGATGCTGGTGGTGATGGTGATGATAGTGGTGATGGTGGTGGTAGTGGTAGTGGTGGTGGTGGTGGTGGTGGTGGTGGTGATG
>JANBXA010000732.1:475000-615000 GCA_030556225.1 Cricetiscus sungorus
GGGGCACACTCATCAGAGACTCATAGCCCGGAGTTTGAGCCTCTGGCAGTACAAAGAGGAAGGCTGGAGGTATCAGAGAGTTGGGACCTTCCCAAAGGCACAGGGTTTTGGCTCCTGAACAAGGTCCAACAGAACATGGGAGAATTCTGAAAATATTTTATGGGCAAAACCCAATAAAATCATAAGTGTACCAGCAGGAGGAAGGTTGCATTTCACTGCCTGCATCAACACAAATTCCCATCCTCACTAAACACTTCCTTATTTGCTGGCTTTTGCTCGAGGTGTTTTCTCTACAGCCTTGAGGGTAGGAACCTCTCCTCAGCATCAGCCCCATTCTGCACTGACCATCCTGGAGGAATGAAGCTCTTCCGTAGTTAAGGTCACCATTCGATTAGGGTTTTCTTCAGGCAGGAATTGTGTCTGATTCTTTGAATTCCCAGCACTTGTCTTTGAGCTTGGCTTCATTTGGGGGCTCAAACAATGTCTGTTAGATAAGTCAGCAGAGCTCCGTCCTCACAAACCCTCAAGGCTATGGCTTCTACTGCAAACGGACAAGGTTTAAAGTGTCTGTAACATGGGGTAAGGATTAAGTTCTATGCTATAAAACTGAAAGGCAGGAAAGATTAAGATTATAAAATATTTATTATGGTTTATCATCCTCCTGTCAGGAATAGACTGTCTTATTAATCCACAAATTACCCAGCATGTGAGTTACTAAGCTACAGCAAGGAGAACCTCCGTTTGGGGGCCAGAAAACTGTGGCTTTGGGAAGGTCCTAACATTCAGTCTTTCTCTTTGCAAAGGCCTGAACTCCAGGTTACAAGCATGACCCTCTGTAGCTGAAGCCTGGGCCCCTGGGATTCTACAGAACTAATGGGATTGAAGCAATCGTTTGAAAGTCTCCCAAGAAATATGAGCCCAGGACTAGACATAAACATGGCCAAATTCTGCCAGGACTTTAAGGAGTTAATGCCAATGCTCTTCAAACTATTCCTGAAAACAGAGAGGGAAAGAACACTACCAAACTCATCTTACAAAGCCAATATTACTCTAATATCAAGTTGGCTAAGAATATGGAAAAAAACCTTACAAAACTATAGATCAATTTCCCTCATCACACACACACACACACACACACACACACACACACACACACACACACCCTCAATAAAATACTTGCAGACTAATTCAACCATACAATATCATATCTTTTACCAGGATCAAATTGGTTTCATTCCAGAATTGCAAGGATGACTCAATATATACAAGTTAGTAAGTGTGATACAGTACAAAAAGAGACTCATGGGTAGAAGTCACACAGCACTCTCAATGGATGCACAAAAGGCCTTTCACGAGGACCAGCATCTTCTAGCGGTAAGGGTCCAGGAGAAACTAGGAGTAGGAAGAGCATACCTCAACACAGTGAAGACTGGGTGATAAGACCACAGGCAACACTGTATTAAATGGGGGAAACCAAAGCGGTCCCTCTAAAGTCAGAGGCAAACAAGGGTGTCCACTCCTCTGCTCTTGTGCAATTCAGTGTTTAGTTATATCCCGAGCAACAAGGCTAAAGAATTCAACAAAAGCAAGGAAAATAAGAAGGGAAGCCCAAACCATATCATCCGTCCTTGCAGGTAATATGATCCCATATCTGAAACACCCTACAGACTTCATTACAAAGTGCTGGGGCCTGAAAGGCAGGAAAGGAATCCCATTCTCAACAGCCTCTAACCAAGCAGAAATATACTTAACCAAGAACGTGAATCTCTACAACGAAAAATGTAAGCTTCAACGAAAGGAACTGAAGATAGAATGTGAAAAGAGCATCATCCATGCTCACAGATTCGCAGGACAATATTGTGCAAAAACAATCTACAGATTTGATACAATTCTTATGAAAATTCTAACCATCTTGACAGAAACAGAAAAACAATCCTAAAATTCACATGGAAGCACAAAGGTCTCTGTATGACCAAATAATCCTGAGAGCGAAGAGCCATGATGGAGATACTGTGGTACCCAAGTACAGCCGCACTCAGCCATGATGGAGGTACCGTGGTACCGAAGTACAGCCGCACTCAGCCATGATGGAGGTACTGTGGTACCCAAATACAGCCACACTCAGCCATGATGGAGGTACTGTGGTACCCAAGTACAGCCGCACTCAGCCATGATGGAGGTACCGTGGTACCCAAATACAGCCGCACTCAGCCATGATGGAGGACCGTGGTACCCAAATACAGCCACACTCAGCCATGATGGAGGACCGTGGTACCCAAATACAGCCACACTCAGCCATGATGGAGGTGCCGTGGTACCGAAGTACAGCCGCACTCAGCCATGATGGAGGTACTGTGGTACCCAAGTACAGCCACACTCAGCCATGCAGGAGGTACCGTGGTACCCAAGTACAGCTGCACTCAGCCATGATGGAGGTACCGTGGTACCCAAGTACAGCCACACTCAGCCATGCAGGAGATGCTGTGGTACCGAAGTACAGCCGCACTCAGCCATGATGGAGGACCGTGGTACCCAAATACAGCCACACTCAGCCATGATGGAGGTGCCGTGGTACCCAAGTACAGCCGCACTCAGCCATGATGGAGGACCGTGGTACCCAAATACAGCCACACTCAGCCATGCTGGAGATACTGTGGTACCCAAGTACAGCCGCACTCAGCCATGATGGAGGTACCGTGGTACCCAAGTACAGCCGCACTCAGCCATGATGGAGGACCGTGGTACCCAAATACAGCCACACTCAGCCATGCCGGAGATAATGTGGTACCCAAGTACAGCCACACTCAGCCATGCAGGAGGTACCGTGGTACCCAAGTACAGCCGCACTCAGCCATGATGGAGGTACCGTGGTACCCAAATACAGCCACACTCAGCCAAGCTGGAGGTACCGTGGTAGCCAAGTACAGCAGCACTCAGAACCATAATGGAAAGGAAGAAAGGAAGAGAGAAAGATGGAAAGAAAAGAGGGAGGGAGGATGGAAGATAGGAAGGAAGAGGAAGGGAGGAAAGGAGAAGGAAGGAAGGAAGGAAGGAAGGAAGGAAGGAAGGAAGAAAGGAAGGAAGGAAAGCAAACACACCTATCACAGCACAGACACAGAAATGGGTGCAATTAATGGAATAGAATAGAAGACCCAGAAGTAAACACACAGCCACAGCCACCCGCTTTTTGACAGACATTTAAAACACATTGAAGGAAAGGTAGTCCCTTCAGATGGTATGGAGAAAACTGCAGGCCCCATGAGGAAGACGAAAACAGAGCAATTGCTCCCTACGGGACTCACAATGGGTCAAAAGCTCTATGTGAGGTGTGAAAAGCTGGCACTGTCAGAGGAGAGCGCAGGGAAACTGCCCCTGGACACAGGCAGGAAGTTTCCGGAGAGGACCCGTGCCCCTGGAAATGAGCAATCTGGCAAGTGAAGTTCCGCCAGATCAAAGACTCCTTCCTGTACATTGCAGCCTGCAGAATGCAGGGTGAGTCCTGCCGTTCCTCCAAGAGGAAGATCAATATAGAGACTACTCAAAAAGTAAGCACAAAACACCAAATCATCCGTCAATAAGAGGAAAATGAGTTGGACAGAGAATTCTTTTGACAGTGATTATTTAAGGTTACACTGTCTCGCCAGGCTGATGTTGCCTGATACCTTCTTCCCCTGCCATTAAAATGACCAAGCATCCTACATTAAATAACTTCCAAGTATACCATATTTTGCTTTATTTTTTGAGTGGAGTCTCACTATGTAGTTCCGGCTAGCTACACAGAGTCAGCAAGCCTCCTGCCTTTTCCTCCTGGTGCTGGGATTACAGGCATGAGCCATCATTTCCTAAAAGAGTGTGTCCCCCAGTCCCCATCCCTAACGACAAACAAGTCCCAGGACCCTGACTCCTGCGTACTCTGACCCTGTGACTGCTGTCCTGGAGGCCACCTCTTTGATGGACTCACCTTCCTGTTGAAGCGGTCGATGGTGACATGATGGGCCAAATGAGTCACATTCAGTTTAACCAGACAGAATGGGGGCCAGTTCAGGTGTCCCTGCAGAAAGCCCAGCCTCATCAGCCCAGAGCCCCGCCCCAAGTTCCCCTCCAACTCTGAGTGAAGGAAATGTGGGCATACATGCACACCTGGGTAGATGGTACATACAATCCTACCTGACCTCATGCAAGCCCCACAGACTGACGGGAGGGAGGAAGGGAGGGGAGGAGGGAGGAGGGAGGAAGAGAAAAAGAAAGGGAGGGAAGGAGGGAGGGAGGGAAAAGGGAAAAGAGGACAGGAGAGTGTCCCCCCGTCCATTTGGCTCAGGGGCTATCCTAGCTGTCAAGCTCCTGCATCTGGCACCTATGACCACAGGCCACCACCCTGGAATGGCTTCCCTGCTCCTCTATACTTAGAGTCTACTAGTCTAGAAAGCTGCTGGGACTAGGAACGGTGCAGATCCCAGGAAGGGCCAGGAGGTGGCAGGCACACTCTGCTCCACTGGTCCCCTCAGTCACCTGGCCTGTAAGGGGAGGTCAGTTACCATTCCAGGACCCCCCTGGGAGGCAGAGAGAGAGAGAGAGAGAGAGAGAGAGAGAGAGAGAGAGAGAGAGAGAGAGAGAGAGAGAGAGAGATGCTACAGTGACCCTCCCTAGCACCTGCCCTAACTTCTGGCTTTCCTTGGGCTCCAGCTCTACTGCCCAGTTTCCCCTCTCAGCCCAGCTCAGTTCTCAGGTCCTGGCAGGGAGAAAAGCGAGGGGCATTTACCAGGTTGGCACTCTTACAATCCAGGACATGTACGGAGATTATTTCATCTGGGCTCTGGCTGAGGATATAGATGGCCTCCTTAAACAAGGCCACATGGCTGCCATCGAAGGTTACAAAGCTCAGGTCTGGGAAGATTGAGCATCGGCCTGGAAACAGGGACAGGAAAGAACAAGCAGATGGCTCCAGGGCCACCTTGGAAGACCCTGAGGATCGGAGAGTCATTGGGATCAGGTGTCTCAGAGTTCAGAGGTCACAGGGCAGGAGCCACAGTGAAATGAGATTCCCCATGGAAGTGTGGAGAGAGCACTGTCTGGGGAAGAGGTGTGCGTGCTGGGGGAGGACGGAGGCTCGGGCAGACCCCAAAACTCACAGGCACATTCCCAGAGCGGGCAGCAGCGATCTCCGCCCACCCGCACAGCGAGGCCCAGGACGCCACAGTGTGGGCGTGCAGCACCCTGCGGACAGTGCTGGGACTGGTTCACACGTATCAGCTGGCCTTCCAGGCAGATGTGTCGGACGCAGTCTTGTTCCGCGATGGGCTGTGGCACAAAGTGGGGTGTGAATGTGGGTGCCCTCACGGAGTTGCCTGCCTCAGCCCTTCTGGAACGAGCCATATTCAAGCAGGGCAGGCAGCCTCCGTGCCCTGGGATGGCTAGTGGCCACAGTCAATTGGAAGCAATCAAGAGTTACTTGGGAAGACAGTCTCCGCGAGAGGCTGTCTGGGTCAGGTCAGGCTGTGGGCATGTCTGTGGTGGGTTGTTTTCATCGTCTTAATCGACGTGGGAAGGCCCAGCCTGAACGTGGGCAGCACCAGTCCTGGGTTTTGAGCCAGAGAAAGCTAGCTGAATAGCAAGCTCACGATCCAAATCCCATTCTCACCACACCCTGCAAAACCACTCACCCAGTCACACTCTGGACCCAAGCAGACAAGAACGGGCCCTGCTGTGGACCAGGGAGAACTAGGACTTTTTGACGTGCCAGGAGCTTGAGATAGGGATAAGTGCTCTACCTCCATCTAGCAGCTTAGGGTGAAAGGACAGGGTCCTCCACAAGCACAGGCTATGACCGTACAGTGCTGCTCATCTTAGTGGCGGGGAGGAGGCCAGGCCGTGGGGAGAGAATTCCCAAACACTGAGGAACCTGACGAGACAGACACTCACCACACAGGTGTCAGAAATGTTCACTTCAACCTCCGCCGATCCCTCTGCTACGCTCTGGGCTGGAGCTGAGCGCCCTGACTGCTCCGTGGTGGTCTCTTGGAGCTGGAGCCCTGCTGGGCTCCCATGGGCTTCCGCCAGCTGAGGCAGCAGAACCAGTGAGCTCTCCCTGGAGGCTGTCCTGGCTGATACCCGGCTTAGGGAGTAGGATGTGGGCACCAGGGGCACGGTGTCAGCCTGGGGGCCTTCCGTCTCCATCTCCAAGGGAGTGACAGTATGGCTTACTGTGGCTGTGAGTTCTGTGAACCCACCTCGGGTGGGGCCAGAGGTCGAGGTAGGTGGGGACACTTTCTTAGACAGGATGGCTGCTTTAGGGGTGGTGCTCTCCCGTGGGGCAACAGACACTGTAGGGGCCACTCCAGCAGCCTCAGCTGAGGCTCCAGAGCTTGGCGATGTGGCTGCCAGAATGAGGTCTGGAGCCACAGCTGTTATTTGGGGTACTGTGGGGCTAGGTGAGGGTGTCAGGTCCTCCACAGCAGACAGGACAGGAGACACTGTTGGAATGAGTTTGTGAGCACGTGGTGTCAGGGTCGTGGCCAGGGCCAGAGTGGTGGCCTGATGCTGAGATGGAGGGGTGGCGATCGAGCCTTTGGGGCCTGGTGTGGCCACCGGGGCAGATGTGCCCACTTTAGCCAACGGTAGGCTGGCGTCGAGAGGCAAGCCAGAGAGGAGCTGGGGTGACCGAGTTGACTCTAGAGAGACCAGGGCTGTGGCCCCCAGTCTGTGAGCATCTGTGGAGGGGCTGCCAGCAGCCAGGGCCCCGAGGGACAGAGCCGGGGGCCCGGGGACTGTGCTGGTGTGTTGGGCTGGATGAGGCAGGTCAGTGGGGACTGAGCTTGGGTGTGAGGACATGGGCAGCCTTATAGGCTGGCTCTGCTCAGGTTCTTCCCTCTCCGTAGCTGGTGCCACCTCCAAATCCTTGGTGACAAAGGGACTGACGGCCGGCTGTGTTGAGCTCGACACAGCCAGGGGGTGGCTAGACCTTGAGGTGCTCTGGGTCAAGGCGAACGGGAACATCACCGTCTTATTTGCGACCTTAGGTCCTGTAGTTGTCAAGTGGGACCCCAGGGATGTGGGGGGCCTGGAAGTCGCTCCCGGGGAAGTCATGGCTCTGGAAGAGGGGCTTGGTAGCCAAGAGGGCTGCAAGGGTGTTGTCCCAACAGGAAAGGAGTCGTGACTCGGAACTGTCACAGCTTTGGTCATGAGCGGGAAGCGAGGTACAGGGGGTGACCGGGAGGATACGGTGGTGTTGGGACTCTGTGGAAAGGTCGGGGTCACTTTGGTTGTCTCTGTTGTACCTGACACAGTGCCAGATGTGGGCGTCTGCAGAGAGCCACGGAGGGAGGGTGAGGGCTCCAGGGGGTGGGAGGTGGCTAGGAGGCCGGCAGCCCCTCCCTCGCTGGCTCGGGCCTCTGTGTACTCAGCAGTAAGGTTAGCTGTTGGAAGCCCAGGTGAGGCTCCAAGTGTGGGTTGGGTGGGGCCTGCAGATGGCACTGGCCCCCCAGTGGCAGCCGTTGGTGGATTTGGGGCTGAAGTCGGCGGGGCCGCTGGGACAAGGGCAGGCCTGTGGGTGGGGTCTCTTGGAGGCTCCTGTGGGAGCTGCAGCTCGTCACTGGGGGTGGAGAGCACTTCTCCAGGTGCCAGGGTCTCATTACTAAGCGTCTCCTCCGTGGGACCCTGCGGGGCTGGCTCCACGCCTGGGGCAGACAAGGGAAGAAGCTCCTAAGGAGGGTGACTGCCCCAGGCGTCCTCGCGGGGCAGGGCTGAGGACTGGAGGTCACTTACAGTCTTCCAGATAGACACATCTCTGTGTGACTTCATCCAGGACCTTGGGTGTAGGGCACACAGGGACACAGCCTTCTACCCTAAGGACACAGGGGGAGCTGGCTAGTGATCAGAACACAGTGTCTTTTGCCTGGATAGCACACAGGCTCCACCCCTCCTTATGGCACATGTGTGTGTACGTGCTTATCATGCACACTCTTGTGTAAAGCTCTATAGAGACCTAGTCACACACGTGTACAGTAGCACCATGCCCAGACTCTTAGTCCCTGCCCAACAGGGAGACATACGTGAGCAATGTGTGGCTATGTGCCCACCTGTGCATATGCACAGGCTTTCCACATAGGCCCATCCTCACACAGCCCACAGGCTCTTTCTAAGGCTATAAAAAGCCAAGATATATGCACACTGCATACATGATTGATATGCTTCTATGTAGATGCCCACAAATGTCAGCTTACACACTCCAGTGACATTTTCACCCACTCTCAATTGCATGTAATCAGCCCACACAGGTGTGTGAATATTGCTGTGTACCGCCGATACACACTCAATATGTAAAAACGCAAAGTTCAGCTACATACACATTATGTACCAGAATACAAGTATGTGACATTTATATATGGCACATATATACTGTGGTGATTTGAATGTGAACCCATGCCCCCTATAGATTTGCTGCCATGGCTGGATCCCTTCTTAAACTCTGTCTGCAAAGCAAGCTGCCCCTTGTTGCTCTTGTCAGGTATTTTGTCATGGCAGTGAGAAAAATAACTCATAAAAACACGTTTCCCCAACACACACAATCCTATACTCATCTTAGTATACACATGCACACATGCATGTCTACACACATGCTTCCAGTGTTCTCAGACTCGGGTTTCATACGCAATGACTCCATGCCCACTGCCTCCTGGCCTTACCTGGGCACATCCTGGCAGCTGGCTGCCTGTGGGTCCCGGCAGGTCTGGAAGCAGGGGCTGGCACAGGCATCATAGTGCCACTCACAGGTGGGATAAGCAGCCCCTGAGGGCGTGGCATCTAGAAAGACAGTTCCCTCCAAGTCTCTGGTCTGTGAGCCCAGAATTACCCCGGGTCAGCCCGTGCCTGGCCTGCCCTGTAGGGAGAACCAGTGACAGGCAGGAAAAGAGCAAGAAAACCTGGCAGAGGAGCCAGCATTCATGATGGCTGGGGTCTTGCTGTGTCCCCGCCTGGTGTCCCCAGGGTGTACTTTAAACTCCTGGAGCCAAGAACCACACAAACCTCCACCCACCAGGCTCACCTTTCCCGTCACTCCATACAGGCCATGTCCTTTCACACGATGTAGTGGCCTGCAGCAGCAGGCAGGACCCAGGAAGTCCGCCGGGTCTCAACCCACCCTCCCTCGTCTGCCAATATGGTCGTCAGATCACCTCCCATTCCAGGGGCACCCCCCAGGGAGCACCGCCTTCCAAGAAGGATGAAGATTCTGTTCCTTGGGGGCATGTGGAAGGGAAGAGGGGAGAGGGCAGGAAAAGCAGCTGAAGCCCCAGACTGAGGAGCGACAGCAGGGCAGATGCTTACCCAGAAGGCGGAAGAGCGCACCGGCACGGAATGCGTCTGTGTGTTCGTACGTCCGCAGAGCCAGCTCAAGGCCTGATGAGTGCAGGAAGGAGCCAGGCTTTGCCAGGGACTCCAGAGCCACCAGGCCGGCCTGCCATGTCCCCCGGTGCAGGCAGAAGGAGGCATGCTGGTGGAAAGCTTCATCGCCCCGCCACTTAGCCATGCCTACGGACCCATTGGCTGAGGTGTGCAGGAAGAAGTTGGGTCTGTCAGCTGCCTCCAGGGACACGACATCAGGATCTGTAGAGCCACGGGAGTTAGGTCAGTGGACAGAGGGGACCAGATCTGGGGGATGCAGCACACTCACACACATGTGTCCTTACACTCAGAGGTTGGGGACGACAGACAGCTCCCTGGGGACAAGCTGGGCCAGGCTCCCCTTCGACCTTCCTCCCCATCCTCTCCTCCTGCTCACTGGCTGCCCTCTGGTCTTTCTTGGGATTAAGTGGGAGGTTACAGATACCCACGGCCGCTCTCCCCTGTCCCGTCTCTCCTCCCATCCCACCAGAAAGCCTTGCATGTGCTGGCGCCAGCTATGCCTGGCAGCAGACAGGAATGGCCTTTCTGCAGGATGACAGTCCACTGGGCATGAGGAACAACTGGGTCTGGTGAGTCAGCAAGCTCCGTGTCCAGTGTCACCATTTCTTCTTGTCACTCTAAGTTCCCTATCCCTCAAGACCCCAAGCTAGCTCCCCCATGCAGAGCCCCCACATCCACTGGACTGAAACATGCCCTTCCTTGCTGCCATGGTACTGGAACGCCCGCTGGACAGGGACCAGATCTCGCTCTGTCTCTTAATGTCTGGTTCCTGTGCTTGCCCTGTGTTTAAGGCTTGGTGAGAGGGAGACAAGGAGAATGGAGGAGAGAGGAAGGAGGGAGGGAGAAGAGGGGGAAGCTGAGAAGGAAAAGAGAGAGGAAAGAAGTCAGAGGAGAGGAAGACAGAGGGACACAAAAAGAAGGAGGGGTTGCTGCCCTGGAACTCTCTGGAACAACAGTAGGGGACAAAGGCCTCTATGGGTCCTGTCCAAGGCAGTTCGGGGTCACAGAGGTCAAGACACTAGTCTGAGCTGGAGCCCTGCGGTGGCTGTGGGCTTCAGCACCCAGTCCCTTTTGGACTGGAGCCAGAGGGTGGGCCTTACCATGGGCCTTGGCCTTGTACAGAGCAGCTGTCAGCAGGAAGCTTGAAATGTCCCCTGGCGCCAGATCCTCTGCCCTCACAAGGGCTATGTCACTGTCTACCGCCTTCGAGGCCACGAGAGCGCCACCAGCCTCCACACTGAACAGCTGGTAGGGACCCTTACCTAAAGCTGGAGAGAAGAGCTCCTGTCTGTCACAAGCCCCACCACCAACCCACCTGTCCCACCCATCAGAAGTTCAGAAGAGGCAGGGTGTTAGAACGGGATTCCTGGTAGCATCTCACCCCAGACCACAGATACCTTAGTGGCTATGATGGGTCAGGAACACCAGGCTAACAGCCCTTGAAGGAGATGGAACCTCCCCCTGTACTTACACCATTGCACAGGGAGCCCATGACAGTCACCCCCATGAGCACAAGCCATTGCCGTGACAGACATTGCTCCACCGGGGACACCCCCACACCCCATCCTAGGGGATGACAGCAAGGACCGCAGAGCTTAAAGCTTGTATCTATTTATTTTGTGCATATGTTCCATTTGTGTTTGGGAGGGCTTTGGAGTCATGGGTGTAGGGTGGAGAGGGTGTGTGTGTCCCAGACAACTGTGACAGCTTCCTGGCTCTGGTGTGTCCCAGCTGTCTGGGTCACCTCCCCAGTGGCTCTCCTCACCCTTAGGATAGATCAGGATCACAGCTTTAACCCAGGCTCTTCCATCCTGGACCCACACTTTGCCTCCCCCCCACACAAGGGTCCCTGTCACACTGGACTTCCTTCCTGCTTCCCTGGAAGAGTGGCATGGCTGTCTTAGCTCATCTCTGTCATGTTGTCCCACTCCCTCAGAGAAATCTTCCGTTTGCACCTTGAAGACACCTACTCAGTCCCTGGAGGCCAGTTCAAACGTCACCTCCTTGGGGACGCTCTCCCTGCGCCCTCTCCTGCCATACCCTTCTCCACGTTCTACCAGCCCTTAGAGCAGACATACAGCAGTCACAGCTCTAGGGTGTGGTCTGCATTGGGGTTCCCATCTGGGCGCCTCATTAGAAAGCAGACAGTGTAGTGTGCTGGTCAACAACCAGCTCTTAAAAAACAGACAAAAAGAAAAAGTGTGTCACATCGGCTGACTTCAACGGTGTGAACACTCACAACAGTGACTAGTTCCAGCAAACGTGGGTTTCAGAGCACACACGTGGTACCAGGATGCTCCCATGTACCTCTGTAAAGGCCCTCTTTCCCAGCACCCATGAGGTCTGGGCCACAAGAAATGCTGGGAGAAAAACGAATCAAAGAATGGGTGGGTGGGTGGGTAGGTGGAGGATGCTGGAAGCAGCTTGTCCTTTGCGAGTTACTGACACCCAAAATGCCACCCCGGAGGGAGAGAACCGCTCAGAACTGCCGCTAAAATGTCTCGCCCCGTGTCGCAAGGACCCTCCTGTCTGAGGAACACAGCTTTTCCAGAGTCATTCCTTTGGGCGTTGAAGGTCTGGGGCCATCAGCCGTACCTTGAACTGTCATTTGGCAGGGCCATCTCTCTGCAATGTCATGTTGCAGCCTGGGCCGTCTGGCCCTTGCCTCTCAGGTCCCTAGTCTTGCCTCTCGTGTCCTTTCCATAGGCCATGGTTGGGACACACGCGGAGGTGCCTACCACGCATGGGTGCCGCTGCCAGGCCCTCCCGCATTCCTCAGTTCCTGCCTGTACGGCGCCAATTCTCAACCTGTGGGCAGCCTAAGACCTTCTACATATCCGACGTTTACATTATGATTCATAACAGTAGCAAGATTGCAGTTATGAAGTAGCAACAAAACTAATTTTGTGGTTGGGGGTCACCGCAACACGAGGAACTGTATTGAAGGGTCTTTTAGCGTCAGGAAGGAAGGTTGGGGACTGCTGTGTCACAGGGTCCTCCCGGCTGGCATACCCCACCCCCTACCCTAAACTTCTGCAGCCCAGGGGCTGGGCTGCCCTTCCCCAGCTGCTCTTCCCGAGGTAATCCACACATTTTGGCTATGCCAGCCATGTTTATCTTTTACCTTTTGGCCTATGCCTCCTGGCCTCTTGGCTCCCGGCTCTCCCCTCCTTCTACTCTCCTCAAAGGCCAAGCTCAGGGTCATGTTCGCTCTGGACTCTTCCAGATGCCTCTGCCTCTAGCAGTGTTCTATCCTTGTATCTGCAGCAAGCCTTCTCTGTCACAGTACCGAGGAGCAGTCACGCCCTCCCTTTTAATTTCCTTTTCTCACTCAACAGTCTTGCTGGGAAGACACCAAAATGTGCACAGAGCCTGTGCCCACACCTACCCAGGCCAGCTCCTGCAGGGTGTGGCTGACAGGAGACCTGGGGGTTTGGGTAACTAAGGGCTAGGGCACCGAAGCTCCAGGAGGCCCCCTTGGCCCAAGTGGACGAAGCTCGACGCTGAGAGCTCTTCTGGCAGCCATGTTGCCACAGCCCATTCAGCCTCTGATCAAATGGATTCCGAGGCTCCAATACAGGACACCAGCCTCCCCAGGTCTCCAGCAACGACTCGCATCTCCGGTCACTAAAAATCGAGATGCGCCTGCGCATTGGCCCCGTGAACCCTTGTGTACTTATTTGAAGATCCCCTCTAGGTTTTCAGCAGCCTTCCTCAGAGAAAGCCATCGGCACCTGCTTTTGACAACTCGTGTCTTCAGAGAACCCTGGTGACACTGAAACGTATTGGGCCCAGTTAGAAAGGCTGTGGGGTGGGCACTCTGGTGCCTGGTGAAGCAGCTCTGAGTGGGGGAAACGCCCGAGAAGAATCCTGTCCCGGGCCTCACACGGGATTGCAGAAAAGGCTGTGGGCAAAGCCCTGGATGTCCCTGAGCCCTGCATCGGGACCCCACATCACACAGCACCTCAGGAGGTCAGCACCGAGGCGGCAGCACCGAGGCCAGTCCAAGAACAGCATTAGCAGTGCCCAGCCAGGGCTGTGTCCCACCAAGGCTCCGCTGGGGGGAAATCTGGCTTACCTTTGTTGAAGAAGTCACAGTCGTAGGCTGCAGAAGAAAGCAGAGAGAGTTCCCATGAACAAGGCACCTGGGTCCAGCCCCCTCTCTCATCAAAGACCGGATCTGGCCTATTTCCAAAACCCCAAGATTGAGGGATGGACCTGGACCCAGATGTCCTTTTGTTTGTTTGTTTGTTTTGTTTTTCAAGACAGGGTTTCTCTGCATAGCCCTGGCTGTGCTGGAACTCACTCTCTAGACCAGGCTGGCCTTGAACTCAGATCCATCTGCCTCTGCCTCCCGAGTGCTGGGATTAAAGGTGTGTGCCATCACCACCCCACAGATACAAGTGTCTTAAGAGGAAGAAATATAGTGATTCTTCCTTGCACCCCAGAACAAGGTCCAAAGCCTGGCTTGGAGTAGCACTCAGCACTGGAATGAATGAACGAATGAATGAACTAATGAATGAATGAATGAATGAATGAATGAATGAATGAATGAATGTTGGGCAGAAGCGTATGTTTGTGTGATCACAAAGGTCAGGGATAGACTATGAAGATGTAGGTGTGAGGATGCCACTCGGGCAGTGGAGAGCTTGCCTAGCAAGGACAAGGTCCTGGGTTCAATGGTCCTCCAGCATCGCATTATATGGTGTGGTGGTGCAAACCTCTAATCTCAGCGCTCGGGAGGTGGAGGCAGAAGTAGCAAGCTCAAGGTCATCCTTGGCGATACAGGGAGTTTGAAACAAACCTGGACTAGAGATCCTGCCTCAGATACAACACAGTGTAGACGATCTGATTGGGTATCTTTCAGAAGAGGCCAAAGAAGGAACGCGAGCACGAGACAGAGTTCCTCAGCCTTGCGTGGAGCGGGACAAAGGGCCTGCAGGATCCCAGGCTTCACAACCCTCTGCAGTGTCAGGCTCCACTTTCAGGCAGTAAGGCGCCCCGAAAGCGTGGGCCCATTGCGCCCCCTAGTGGACAATCTGCATCTATTCAATGGCATTTCTCCGGATCCGCAGCCCACACAGGTGAGCTGTGTGGACCTTCCAGAGTGTGCCAACCAAGAACAAAACTCTGAGGAGCCGCCTGGGTGCAGCAGGGATAGAGGCCGAGGAAGTGTCTGCCTCCCACACAGGGATGGTGCCGAGAGTCATCGACCCTTCGCTACATCCTAGACCCACAAGCAACACGTTTGGTTGTGCCCTCCTGCCCTCTTGCAAAGCTAAGGGTCAGAAAATGAAGCAGGGTGTGGGGCGCACACCCTTAATCCCAGCACTTGGGAGGCAGAGACAGACAGATCTCCAAGAGTCCGAGGCCAGCCTGGCCCATATAACAGCCAGGATTACATAGAGATGCCCTGTCTCAAAAACCAAAATCAGAGCGAGGAGCTGGCTTGCCACAGGCCTGTGGGCAAGCACTGGCTTTTCCTCCTTGTGGACATGGAGGAACCATAAAACTATGAGGGGAACTGGGCAGGAAGTCAGTTGGTAAAGAGCTTGCCTAGCCAGCACACGGACCAAGTTCAACCCGGTGTTGGGAGACAGAGGCAAGTGGATCTCTGCGGCTTCTTGGCGAGCCAGCCTAATGGCTACACACTGATGCAAGACAGGCATTTGCAGGGACATCTGTCCCCATCTGTCCAGCCTTGGGCTTGCAGTTGATCTCAACACCATTTACTTCAATGTTAGCCAAGGGCCTTTCCTTTAAGTTACAGCTACTTGCTTATTGGGAGATGCATATGACAACACGTGTTATGGTAGGTCCCCCGTTCCATCTGCATTCCTCTCCTTCCTAAAGGTGGTTACCAGAGCAAGGAGAGGAGAGACCCCACCAAGAACCATCATCTATGCTGAAGGCGGCGGGGGGGGGCAGACATGAATAAAGGAAGCCAAGGGAAAGAGGGTGCTCCTCCCTCTCTCCCTGGGGTCCCCCAGCCTGGAGCTCCAAGGGCCGGGGATGTGCCAACACCCCTGTGTCTATTAGCAGTGCTGCACGGGGCCAAGCCAGCGCTGTAAGCTTTGTGCAGCTTAACGTTCTCGGTCTCAGGTGGGGACCTAGCTTTGCCCCCGTGCTGTGGGGGTGGGATGAACCCAGGTGACAGAGCTGGGGTTTGAAAGAGATTATCTTCCTTTGGTAGCCAGCGACCCAACACACGGCCAGAAAAACCCCGCTGTGGGATATTGGGATCTAAGAGAAATGATCTTTAGAAGTTAATTTAATCTTCCAAATGTTTTATTTCAGCTTTCACGTATTCTGCGTGTTTTATGATATACATGTATGCTCTAGTATATGTATATGACTGTGCGTGTGCGCATGTGTACTCAGAATATTTCCATCTCACAGAGTTGTCCATCCGCTGCATGCACAGGCCCACGCTGACTTGAGTAAACAGGACCTCGCCACAGCTCAGCCAGGGCCTGTCTACGCCTATTGTTCCGGTGATAAAAACTGCAGCTCAGAGGAGTTGAGCAGCTTGTTTGAGGTCACAGAGCAGTCTGGCCCTGGAGCCCAGGGCTTGGGACTCTCAGCAATCAGGGATGAGCTCCAGCTACCCTACCCTCCTGCATGGCCTTGAACATGACATCCACACCCTCCCTCTCCTCACCAATTGCAACACAGGAATGTACAACCATGGGGGTGTAGTCTGGAACACTCACGGCAGAGGCGGGGGGTCCGCCAATCAACGACCACCCCGTGCTGGCAGCACTGATGGGCATAGGCAGACACGCTGTCACAGAAGCACTCACAGTCACCACCCCGGCTGCAGCCACATGTGTCGGTCAGGCAGTTCGAGTAAAACCAAGTGACGTCAACCTAGGGAAGGTCAGAGGGCTCTGAAGGTCAGGCCTGCGTCTTTTCTGTGGCAGCACGGCACAAAGATGTTGCAGGTAGGATGAGCTGTCTGCATGGGATGTGGGCTTGGGGCGGTGGCAGCTCCGAAAGCACGGGCAGATTCCCACTTGGAGAGGCTCATCCTGAGCCTGGGGTGTTGGGCTCGGGGGACTAAGGAACCACTAAAGCTCAGAGCGGGTGGCCTGCCCAGTCAGGCACCAGATAAAAAGGCCAGGCTGCAGTGGTCTTTGAAGCCCTGTAGGAGCCATGTGAGGAGAACCCCAACCTTCTCGTCTCCATGGAGAGCAGGGAAGAGGCAGGGGTGCAGCACAGGGGGTCAGTGCTCACTGCAACAGAACTTCCTCATGACCAGGGACAGCCAGGGACAGCTGGACTTGCAGAGAGCACAGAGGCTTGCTGGCTGTCCCTAGGTGGCAGGGACTTAGGGAAGGATTATCTGGGCAGAGCAGAGGCAGGAGAATGGCGGGAAGAAATGGGTCCCCCCTCTTTTTAGGGAGTCTTTGGAAAGGAAGGGTCCTGGGAAGGTGGGAGGGACTTAGGAGGAGCGGAGACCCACACGGGCAGGCACTTACCACGGGATGACAGGGCTCAAACACCTCACTGAGCAGAATACCACACTCCTTCCTGGCAAAGGGTTCTCGCAGGGGATTGAGGGCGCATGCGTCCCGGGGGTCGGGGGTATCTGGGCACTGTAGGATAAGGGCAGAGCTGTGCCTGTGGCATCGAGCAGAGAGAGCGCCCTATCCCTCATGTCCCTCTGCCTGGTCACAGGGAGGCACTGAGACTGCCCTTTAGTATCCACATGCCCTGGGGAAGGGGAGCAACCTCCAACCTGCTCCCAACAAGCAGAAGAAACACAGCACAGGTCCAGGGACACACCAGGTGGTGAGTCTGTGATCACACGATTGCTTTGTCAGATGAGGTCCTAGAGCCCACCTCACTGGAGTCTGTCCTTACTGGCTGTGACAGGAAGAAGAGGGTGGCCTCTAAGAGCTAAGGGTGCTCTCTGGCCAACAGCTACTGGAAGCTAAAGCTTTCAGGCCTACAGGTCCTGGAGTGGAGGTGACCCACAGGCACCCATGTGTGGAGCCTCTAGGTGAGGCCCAGCCCTGCATCTGCAGCCTGTGCGTCACAGAGTAGAAAACCCAGCCTCATGCTTTGATTCCCAGCCACCAGGAGCTGAGGAAAGATGAGTGTCCCTTAGTGGCGTCGTGGTGGAGTTGAACACTACTGTTGCATGGCAAAGGGCAGTTAACACAGATTTCCCCAGCGCTGGTCCTACTTCCCCAGGCCTATATTTTTACACACTGCCTCCCCGGCATGCCTAAAGTTAAAAGCAATAAAGAAATGTGAGCTGGTGGGAGAGGGTTCTCAAATACAAAATCAGTCGTCTCTTCTGTTTTTCTAAAATGGAGGTGGGTGCCGTGCCCAACTGCTCTGCTTCCCCCATCTCTATCTATCCTCCTGCAAAGCACTAAGATCCACTCAGTGCAGGCACGGATACATGAAACTGTCACATCACCTTCTCCATTGCTGCACCCAAGGCAGACATAATTAATCAATCACAGACCTTAGATATTTCTCACTGATACTTTGCAGGCAGCCTCTTGGACTGATGAGAGTTGTTATGGGTTCTCTCCTGGCACAGCTCCCTCACTTCAACAGAAGCTCCCAACCCTCAGGAATGTCCCCATGCTTCTGCCATGGTCTCCCTCCAAACACAGCCTACCTGCTAAATTCCACCCTCAGCTCACCTTCTCCGTGATGCGCTCACACAGGATTGCCTCAGCCAACAGTATTCTCTCTGTGCCCTAGCTAGTGCCAGAAGTGGTGATGGTGGGGAGTGTGGACAAGCCTGGCACAGTTCAACGAGCCCCCCTCCACACTGGGCCATCTTGCCTAGCATAGCTTCAGTCAGCCCCGCCCTCCACACTGGGCCATCTTGCCCAGGATAGGAACTCCACCTTTTCCATTTTACCAGTCACCAGAGTTTGGCCAAGGGCAGGGTGGGCGGCCTGCTTTGCGGGGCAGATACAGAGTCTTAGGCAGGGAATACCAGTCAGAGGCAGAGAGCATTCCCTGGCAGAGCCTCACACCCTGACTTGGGCCCCGTCTAGGACGGTGAGGGCTAGCAGCCAGCTGGAAGGCCTTACCTCCACTGCAGCCCAGCTGCTGCCAAATTCCTGGGGGTTTGTCAACTCCAGGTTCTCTGGGGTCCTCATCTCGTTGACAGTTTTCAGGTCAAAGTTCCCACAGAGGCCCACCAGCTGACCCTGAGCGCAGGGAGGGCACCATGTTAGCTGCTGGTAGCACCAAGACATTGACCCGGAAGAAACTGCGGAGAGGACAGGGCAAGGCCGGAGAAAGATGCCAGAACAGAGTGGGCAGCAGTGGCAAGGACAGAGTTGTGACCCTCCCAGGCCCTCAGAGAGGGACATGTCAGCCTGCCTCAGGCCCAGACAGCAGGACAATGGCTGAGATGGTGGTGCTCAGGTCTCATGACTACCTGCCACTGAGGGCCGGCCTGGACGTGCACGGTGGTCCTCCGGTCCCAGAGGAGGGTGATGTGCTCCCTCGGGAAATGCACCAGCGTGAAGAAGCCTGCTCTCCAGATGTGGACAGCATGCTTCTCATCGAGGAAGCTCTCAGGACTCTAGAGAGGCAGAACCCCAGTGTCCCTCAACACCAAGTCAACCTCCCCTCCCTCCATCCCAATGATGCCGTCTGCCCCTGCCCTTTACAGAGAATCCGGTCAGAGCTGCTGCCTCCGTGGCACTATGGATCCAGCCCTCTCCTGCCTCATCACCACCAATCTGTGCACTGCCGGCACAACCTTCCCCAGGGCAGGTCCTTACAGGATCCCCTGAGTCGTCATCGAAGATGACGACGGAGCTGCCCACGCTGATGTAGATGGACTTCCTGCACATGACGCCGGAGCCATAACAGTTCACGTCCTCCACCATCACTGAGAAGCTGAGCTCTGACACACTCTGAGGAGCAGAAAAGAAGCAGTAAAGGACAGCCAGGGAAAGGACACATCCTGGGAAGAGCACAGGGGAGAGGCCGTGTGAACTCCTTTTGCGAATGCTGGTGTGGAGGTACGTGTGTGTTTGTGTGTGAGGTTGTGGTAAAAACGGGCAGCTATGTGCACGTATGCATGCATATGCGACGGGGAAGCCAGGTGACAAGCTTTGGGTGTCATTGTTGGGTTCCATTCACCTTCACCGTGAAACAAGATCTCTCACTGGCCCGGAACTTGCTAAGGTGGCCAGGGATGCCTTTCTCTGCCTCCCTAGCTCTTGGACCACGAGTCAGCCCAGCTTTTACTTGGGTTCTGGAGATGATCTCAGGCCCCTATGCTTGCAAGGCAAGAACTCTATTGCCTGAGGAATCTCCTAGCCCTGAATCTGCTTCTCATCAGCTGTGTGGTTTTGGGTAACTTCAGTTCTCTGACACTCAGATTCATTTTCTGGCTGCCTAGTGCTGTGTTTAGCAACTGTGCCCAAAGGGTCTGAGGAATGAGTGAGTGAATGGATGTAAGCAGAGAGGACACTGTCTTACAGGCAGTGTAAGCGTTATGCGGCTACTGAATAGCATTTTAAACATATGTTATTTTTCATGTAGCAATTCCACTCTGAAGAGCTAAGAGACACAGCCACACTAGTGTTTGTGCGGCACTCCAGTACTGCAACTAAGGTAAAACTCATCCGTCCTTGTGTGGCACAGTACCCTGTGTGTGGAATTAACACAGGGTTAAAAATAACGTAGATCATCTGACAGTGTGTGATAATACCCAAGGCACGCCATTAAATGGGAAAAGAAATCTGTCGAGTCTTATTCATATGAACTAAGCAGTGTGTGTGTGTGTGTGTGTGTGTGTGTGTGTGTGCGCATGTGTGTGTGTGTGCACGTGTGTGCGTGTGCATATGTGTGTGCGCATGCGTGTGTATGTGTATGTGTGTGCGTGTATGTGCACGTGCGTGTGTATGTGTGCGTGCGTGTGTGCACGTGGGTGTGTGCACATGTGTGTGCGCATGCGTGTGTGGGTGTGCGTGTGTGTGTGCACACGCATGCGTGTATGAAACTCCATCTGAAAATTAGTTTTTAGGTATGGACACACCACAGTTGTGTTTGTGGTCCACTACTCATGGTGGAGACCGCTCCAACCCGAGAGTTTGAATTCATGGGCAACATGGCAAAGCAAATGGCAACACCTCAAAATAAATATACAAATTTGGGGGGAAAAACCCTAAAATCAAATGGCACAAGTTAAATAGTGTGCATCTTGTGAAAGGACGTGAAATATTCCAGCACAATGTTTGTCCACAGACAAGAGCCTCTGAAAGGTCCCGTTTCGTCCAGCATATGCAAGCCCTGGGCACACAAACAATAATAAATAAATAAGCATGTGTCTGCTCTGTCATTGTGGTTATTGCTGGTATTCATATGATGAGATGGGCGGGCCTCAGAAAACAGTGTCCCCGGGGCATCTGGCACTGCCGCACATCCTGCTGTCCTCTGGGGGCTCTGGCCTTCACCGTGCCACCCACATCACATTCCTCTCCCTCTGTGTGAACAAAGGACTTGAACACATGACTCCGGCAGTCTTCCTGGAGCCTACCACTCTTCTAGTCATATTTCCTGGTTCTGTGGCTACCTCGCCGTGTCACCTCAAGCAAGTTCCCTGACTACCCCCGGCCCATGGTGCCATGTCTGTCACATGGCGACAACTAACCCGATCTATCCAGGGCTGTGACAATTAAAGTGAGAGAACCTGTAAAGATGGCCAGCAGACCACTAGGCACACATTGCTGGCAAAGCATAAAGCCATGAGCTCTTTCCACCACAGACAGGAAAATCTTCGGGACTGGGGGGACGAGGCTGTGATGGCGAGTGAACTGGAAGCGGGGTTTCCTTCACCCTGTGGAGGCTGTCTCTGGAAACTGCACGTCAGGACTTAAATGTCCCCCACCCATTCAATTGTACAAAGCCTGGAGTCCAGACCATCCATACATCTGAAAGATCTTGGCCCCTGGCTATTGTGGGTGCCAGAAGCAGCTTGGTAAACACGGCCAGGAACTCACTTTGATCAGGTGCACCTTGCATGCCCCTACGAAGTCAAATGGAAGCCCATCGAACGTACGGTAGTGTCGGTCCCCATAGACACTGCAGGTGGACGCACAGGGGTGCAGGGTGCACTGGAATGAGCCCCGCTGGCACACACTGAAACACAGAGACAGACTCAGATCACAGGCACACACTGACACACACAGACAGACTCAGATTACAGGCACACACTGACACACAACAGACTCAGATCACAGGCACACACTGACACACACAGACAGACTCAGATTACAGGCACACACTGACACACACAGAGACAGACTCAGATTACAGGCACACACTGAAACACACAGAGACAGACTCAGATCACAGGCACACACTGACACACACACACAGACTCAGATTACAGGCACACACTGACACACAAGACAGACTCAGATTACAGGCACACACTGACACACACAGCAGACTCAGATTGCAGGCACACACTGACACACACAGACAGACTCAGATCACAGGCACACACTGAAACACACAGACAGACTCAGATCACAGGCACACACTGACACACACAGACAGACTCAGATTACAGGCACACACTGACACACACAGAGACCAGATACAGGACACACTGAAAGTCAGATTACAGGCACACACTGACACACACAGAGACAGACTCAGATTACAGGCACACACTGACACACACAGAGACAGACTCAGATTACAGGCACACACTGACACACACAGAGACAGATTGCAGGCACACACTGACACACACAAGACAGACTCAGATCACAGGCACACACTGACACACACAGACAGACTCAGATTACAGGCACACACTGACACACACAGAGACAGACTCAGATTACAGGCACACACTGACACACACAGACAGACTCAGATCACAGGCACACACTGACACACACAAGACAGACTCAGATTACAGGCACACACTGATACACACAGACAGACTCAGATTACAGGCACACACTGAAACACAGAGACAGACTCAGATCACAGGCACACACTGACACACACAGACAGACTCAGATTACAGGCACACACTGACACACACAGAGACAGATTGCAGGCACACACTGACACACACAGAGACAGACTCAGATTACAGGCACACACTGACACACACAGAGACAGACTCAGATCACAGGCACACACTGAAGCACACAGACAGACTCAGATTACAGGCACACACTGACACACACAGAGACAGACTCAGATTACAGGCACACACTGACACACACAGAGACAGACTGCAGATTACAGGCACACACTGACACACACAGACAGACTGCAGATTACAGGCACACACTGATACACACAGACAGACTGCAGATCACAGGCACACACTGACACACACAAGACAGACTGCAGATCACAGGCACACACTGAAACACAGACAGAGACAGACTGCAGATCACAGGCATACACTGAAGCACACAGACAGACTGAAGATTACAGGCACACACTGACACGCACACAGAGACTGCAGATTACACTTTATCCCATGCTGGAATGCCCTTGAAAGTACTTCCTGCTGAATGCACATGGTGTGCCCCTAAAGAAGGGGGTTCAGCAAGCATAGCAGCCTCCTGCAGGAAGAAGTCTGTGGTGCTCCTTTTATTACTCATTCTTTTGTTCCTTCCTTCATTCATTCGTTCACTCAACAGATCATTGGTGATGGACACATCTTAAGCATTTCCCCAAGAATTTAAGAAACGTCAGTGAACAAAACAAAAGAAACCCCTCTGGCTTCATGAACCTTGTTTCCTAGGGAAGAAGGATGTACCCTGTATGCTTCCGCAGGCAGTGCTGTGGCAGAGGGAGGAGCATGGGGGGAAGTAGGGTGTGTTTGGGAGTATGTCACAGTTTTAAACAGGGTTGTCAGAGACATGGGAGCAGAGACCTCAAGGAGCTGAGAAACTTAGTTATACGGACATTTGGAAGAGGAGCATTGTGGGAAGAGGGTGTGGTCTACGATGACCTTGAGGAACACTCAAGTGGTAACAGCTGAGATGGAAGCCCAAGGGTGAGAGGGCAGAGAGGTTCAGAGGGCGGTGGAGGGCTGAGTGGTACAGGTCCCAGAAGCCAGGTGATGGGGTGCCTTCTTCCTAGGAACGATAGAGGAAGCCTCTGGAGGACTGGGGTGGGGATGGCTCCATCTGACTGGTGCTGGGCAGAGGGGAGGGAAAAGCCACCTGAGGTGACAGCAGAGAAAAGAGGACAGGGCCTTGGTGCAGTCACAGCAGCTGGAGGGCTTCTTAAGAGGTAGTCACATTTTAAGCATATTTTAAAGGCAGACTTTACTGACAAGCTCAAGCCAATGGGATTCACTATTGTAACCAATCAGCTCTGGCCACCAGTCATGAATTCCGACACTCGAGCACACCTTCAAGGGGCTCATTCTACTCTGGGGCTTCCTGAGTCAGACAGCCAGGGTTCTGGTGCCACACACGCACGACACACACACACACACACACACACACATCAAAACCATCTGGGAACCTGACCCTGACTGTGACCATACTTCTGACATGGGAAGACTTGCCATGCCCATCCTCGGACTAAAGAAATGTGGCATTTCCACCATACATAGGACAGGAGCTGGGAGGCGGCTGCACTGCCAGTCTGTCTCCTGAAACCTATCCAGTCCAGGCACACACTTCCATATACGTGTGCTAATATTGCTGAATGAATAGCGTGGAAATACACCCACATACACACTCATTTTGAATATAAGCATTTCTATATTCATGGGCAAAACACACAAATCACATATTCACACACATATCCATTCAAGTGAATGCAAATATACATAATGCACAGTCACCCACTTTAGTACATATATGTACTAAATAGATGCATATGCATGTAAATACATTTGAACACACCATATGCAAATCCACATTAATGGATTTATTTAGCTGTGTGACACTTTACTTCACAATGTATGTCCATGTATGTTCACTCACACGCCTTTATTCATATCCATACATACATATGTTCATTTAAATATGCAAACACATTTTTTATGATTATCAGCCTATTCTAAGTGTTATTCCACACACATACACTTGTGTGTACAACGGTCACTGTGAATGTGAACACGATAAAGGGAAAACCCACATTCTTTCTAGCAAAGTAAATAAAGCCAGCTCGGGGGACTTACCAGGTGTGGCAGGAAGACGCCACGTGGTCCCCAGGGAAATGCTCCTTCCCCTTCCAGACGCACGGACACTCCTCTGGTGGGAAGCACGCATCCCCGTGTCTGAGCAGACTGGGGGACACAGCAGGCGAGAGATCAGAGGAGCACTCCTCCATGTGCTGCGGTGTAGACAGGCCCAGTCCACCCACCGTGGGTGGCACCATCCCTAGGCAGGCAGGCTGGCATGAAGAAGGCTAGCTCTCCATGCGCCAGAGCCAGAGCCGCTGAGCAGCAACCCTCCAGGACCTCTGCCCCAGTCCCCTCTCAGTGACGGAGTGTGACAGGGAAAACAGCCCAAACTCCTTCCTCTCCAAGGTTCCCTCGGTCTATCCCAGCAGCAGGAAGACGACTAGGACAGATCCAGGGCCCTTTGGGGCAATGGCGGGAGCTGTAGATTCTTAGATGGATTTGGAGAGCCATGGAAGCTCAGAAGAAAATGTGGAGGAGAGGAGCTGGTGACGGCGGGACTGCAGCATCTTTGAGAGCCTTTCCCACCAAGAGAACTTTCCAGGACGGTAGAACTGCTCCCTTTCATAATCACCTCCGGTGAGCCCCACCCCACCCCCACCCCCCACCCTCCCACCCCCACCCCACCCTACCCCCGTCCCAGGGACGCAGGTAGATTCCAGTGTCCTGCATGCCTGCAAATAATCCTGAGCAGACCGAAGCCCAGAGCCAGGAGCCAGTCCTGTCTCTTTCCTAGTATCTCTCTGTGCTCACATTCTGGACAGTGAGGACCCTTGGCTCCTGACTGCAGAGACCTAGCCGTCTCCACCTCAGACTGAGAGACAGGCGAGAGGCCTTCAGTGACACACTGAGGTCTGAGGCCTGGGCAGCTGTAGGTGAGGCAAGGATCCTCTGAGCTGGCATGTGCCCCACAGTGGACCCCACCACTCTGTGTAAGGAGCAGAGCTTGCAATAGAGACTTGGTGAGTCTGGCTCCTTCTGCAGATTTTCCCCCTGTGGCCAGGCCTGTGTTTTCTTCTGAGGAATAAGAGTAAGCACCTCCCTGCTCTGCGACTGACAGGGGTAACATCAAGTCTGCCTCGCTGTAAAGCTCCAATGGGCTGTCTCCTGCCCCACCCACCCAGGAGCTCTGACCCTCATTTCATTCCCTCTGGTTGTCAGGCCAGAGCCAGTGCTCCCACACGACCACCAATCCCTACACAGACTGAAGGGCACAACACGTGGTGCCAAGTCATGGGATGAAGTGGTCCCCAGGGCCCCCTTCGACCCAGACCTGAGAACAACACTGGCAGAACTCAGCACAGGTCCCTGTGTACAGAGCGCACCCAAAGCCCAGCTCCTGTAGCTCCCACACAGCCCCACACGGCATCTAGGCAGGGGGCTGCTCCTGTTGGATGTGGCTTTCCTTTGGGGTTGTTGCAGGGGTTCCTCTCTCACCCCAGGGCTATGATCAGGGGCAGAGGATGAGAGCTGACGTGGGTTTTCCTGTGCTGGTCTTTATCACTGGAACCCTGGGGCATCTGGAGCACATCAGGCCCCTGTCTTGGTGCTTCCTATCTTATTTAACCCTTGTTTAATCCACCTGTTATGGTAACCAGTGTTTCAGATGAAACACGGAGCTTCTGAGAAACAGGTGTTTTCCTAATTCAAGGTCACATGGCTACCAGAAGTAGAACCTGACAGGCCCCATCGCAAGTGAGCTCCTCCTGCATCCCTGCATCCCCACAGCCATCACAGCCACACTGCCTCCTCCTGCATCCCTGCATCCCCACAGCCATCGCAGCCACACTGCCTCCTGCATCCCTGCATCCCCACAGCCATCACAGCCACACCGCCTCCTCCTGCATCCCTGCATCCCTGCATCCCCACAGCCATCGCAGCCACACTGCCTCCTCCTGCATCCCTGCATCCCTGCATCCCCACAGCCAGCACAGCCACACTGCCTCCTCCATCCCTGCATCCCCACAGCCATCACAGCCACACTGCCTCCTCCTGCATCCCTGCATCCCCACAGCCAGCACAGCCACACTGCCTCCTCCTGCATCCCTGCATCCCCACAGCCACACTGCCTCCTCCATCCCTGCATCCCCACAGCCATCACAGCCACACTGCCTCCTCCTGCATCCCTGCATCCCTGCATCCCCACAGCCATCGCAGCCACACTGCCTCCTCCTCCATTCCTGCATCCCCACAGCCAGCACAGCCACACTGCCTCCTCCTGCATCCCTGCATCCCTGCATCCCCACAGTCACACTGCCTCCTCCTGCATCCCTGCATCCCCACAGCCATCGCAGCCACACTGCCTCCTCCTGCATCCCTGCATCCCTGCATCCCCACAGCCACACTGCCTCCTCCTGCATCCCTGCATGCCCACAGCCAGCACAGCCACACTGCCTCCTGCATCCCTGCATCCCCACAGCCACACTGCCTCCTCCTGCATCCCTGCATCCCTGCATCCTCACAGCCAACACAGCCACACTGCCTCCTCCTGCATCCCTGCATCCCCACAGCCAGCACAGCCACACTGCCTCCTCCTGCATCCCTGCATGCCCACAGCCAGCACAGCCGCACTGCCTCCTCCATCCCAGGCTGTGTGAGGTCTTTCCTGCCCCCCACCTGGAAGTCCCTTGATCTGTTAACCTTTAGGCAGGAGAGTTTGTAAGGATGAAGGTCCATACCCCTCGGGACAGGCACAGCCTGACAGGCAGGGACCACGTGCTGGCATGCTCAGGTTCAACAGCTGATGCTCACACGTCCTCTCCCTGCTGAGCTCAGGGTCCAGGTGCAGATCACTGCAATTCACGAAGATCTGGCCTGCTGGACAGGCAACAGCTAGAAGAAAATGGGGTAGGTGCTGCAGGCCCTCAGCCTGGACTGGAAGAGACAAACAGCTTCCCCCATCACAGGGAGAAGGTAGACGGATGCTGCCTCAGTGCAGGACAGCCACGCTCAGCAGCACCCGTTATCAAGCGGACCCTCTGGACTGCTGTCTGCACTGTGCAAGCTCTACACACTTCTCTTACTTCCTATTGGCGGGGGGGGGGGGCAAGTGTCTCCAGCTGTCTTCTCACACGACATTATCTAAGCTATTCTGCTTTCTAAAGACAGCAGAACTGGCAGGAAGGACCAGGTGAGGTACCCAAAGGTGAATAGCCAAGCGGTCTAGAGGGCTGGCCAGAGAATTCAGAAGAGGGAGAGTCAATTCCCAACCGCACGTTTCTCTGATAGAGCCCTCCCCCCAAAGACACTCCTTCTTCAGCAAAGTCTGCCAAGCACGGTCACGCTGTGTGCAAATGATTATTTTAGGGAACCAACAAAAGGCAGGGAAGTTCTGTAGCCAGGGTAGAATAGGGCAGAGAGAGAAAGAGCCAGATCCCAAACAGGTAGAAATCCCAAGCCACAAGAGACCAAAGTAAAGAAGCTCCTGGAAAGGTACAGGAAAGAGTGGTGGTTTTTGGGGGGGGGGGGATTCAGGGTCATCTGTGAAGGAGCAGATGAAGGATCAGAGAAGTGAGGCGAGTCACCCAGGGCTGCACAGCTGGCGAGTGCATGTCAGGACGGACATGAACACAGCTGATCCAACCCACTGGCCACATGCTTACTGATGGCAGTCCCTGTCCTGTTCTCAGTGGGCCCCCTGCTGGAGCCCAACCCTCATGCTCTGCCCACCTCCAGGCACCCACTGTTGCCTTTCCCTGTCCCACCTCTGTGCTTTAGAGGAGCTGGAAGCCAGCCCCTTCCTCTCTGCGACCCCGTGTCCACCGCTGGGCGGAACCAGTCTCAGAAGGTACTTGGCGGCTCAGACCACCAAAGACAAGTAGCAATCCAGACCCCAGCATGCTCTTCAGCATTTCCACTCTCTGAGCTGGGACCTTTGCCAGGAGTACAGGAACACCAACACCCGAGACAGGGCAAGCTAGAGCAGCCCCCATCCTGACCAGCACCCCAGTTCCTCGCTCTTTTCCCACCAGCTGGAGTCCCCTCCACCCCAGAGCCCCCCACCCCGCCCCTTTCAGCCTGCTCACCTGGGGCTCGGCTGTCACAGCTCATGGCTCCGTCTCTGCAGTGGCTGCCGAGAGTTGGGGGAATATTATCAGCCTGGCCAGTCATCCAGGGCCCACCCTGCTCACGCTGTTACCCTTGGGCCCCGTGGGCCTCAGACGGACATCCCGACTTACTAGCCCCCTCCCCACCATCACCCCACACCGCGTGCAGGGTGGGTGCTGCTTCTCACACACTGGGGGTGCCCAGGAAGCTCACCAGCGGCCCAAGGAAGGGATGTCGCTGTCCCCAGGGGGATAGACCACTCCTTGGAAGTGGCAAGGACATTGGTTCCTATAGAAAGTGGGAGGGAATAGACGGGCTTGGGGGTAGGAATGAAGACAGCCAGGGCAGGGGCCCACCGACAGGCAGCTGCAGGCTGAGCATGGGGACAGGGGTGGCAGCAGTTCCTGTGACACACCTCCAGAGGACCAGAGAGTTCGCCCGGCACCAAGGTCAGAGGCAGAGCCCAGTGCCAGGTTGGGGACCGTATGTATGCTGGGGTTATAAAAGCACTGTCCCTCCCAGAGACAGCCTAACTCAGAGCCAGGACCAGAAAGGCAACCTGCTCTGGGTGGCACGAGAGCCGTGCTCGCCCAGCATCTGCCCTGACGAGGTGGCTTCCACCTGGCTGGAGACTCAGGCTAGGCCCTGGCAGCCACTGTCTCCTGCACTCTTCCCTGGGCCCGGGATGCAGGTATGCTGCTGTCATTGATCCTTGGCTCAGCTGAGGCCACTAACTGTCCTTACCACACAGCTCCCATAGCTGATTCGAGCTCTGTGGTCTCAGAGCAGAACGGACCAGGGCGTGGGGACCTGTGAAGGGACCCTGGAACCCTCTCTCAGCACTGTTCAGCCGCTCCTCGTCTTCCACGGAGGCTTTCAGTGAGGTCGTTAGTGGGCACTCAGGTGAACCCTCAGGGAGGGGTCTGCGGCGCCATAAGCCTGAGTGATCCCCCCATAGCAACTGGGGGGGCTCCTTCCCTCATTGCTGGAAAACCTCCAAGAGATTAACAGGCCACTTCACAGACTGAGAAACTGACCTCAGGAGTCTTGCCAGTCATCCTGGGATCCTGCAGATCATCATCTACCTCTCTTCCCACTGCCTCCAGCCCACAGAGCCCGCTCCCTCCAGCCTCTTCTCAGGCTCCCCCCTGCCTCTCCTCTCCTCAGGCTCTCCCCCCCCCACCTCTCCTCGCCTCAGATTCCCCCCCAGCCTCTCCTCGCCTCAGATTCCCCCCCCAGCCTCTCCTCTCCTCAGGCTCCCCCCCCCGCCTCTCCTCTCCTCAGGCTCCCCCCCCCACCTCTCCTCTCCTCAGGCTCCCCCCTGCCTCTCCTCACCTGGGGGTCCCTCAATGCCACTTCCACTAAGGCCTCCCTACCTCTGCCTCTCCTGCGTGTGACAGCCCAGGACTCCTGGCCTCACCCTGTGTGGCTTCCTTGCTCTCCTTACCACCTGAGTCCCCTAAGTGCCTGTTTTAGAGGGTCTGTCTTGCCAACTCGGATTGCGGACTTGGGGAGCTGGGCTCTACCCCGTTTACTAATGCATTGTCACTATTAGCATATCCAGAACATGCTAAGACACACACAGATGTTTGTGGACGAGGACAGCAAGATGTGGTGGTTTAATCTGTTTTTACAGGAAGGAGAGGGAGGCCTGAGAATAGGTTCAGAAGAGGGAGCAGCTCACTCTTCCAACAAGGCCCAGGAGAGGGTGAGGGGAAGCAGGGGTTGGGAGAGTCTCAGCCCAGCTGTCCTGAGCAGACCCCAGCCTCACTCCCCCACACCCAGACGCCAGGCTGGCCACTCACCTGGGGACACAGAGGTCAGCTTGGGTGTCCAGGTACGTGTCTGGCGGGCAGGTGCAACCCTCCACACACTCATCCCTGCTGAAGTTGCCACCGCCATTAGCCTCACAGGCATCAGGGCTGGCCAGGTCCTGGCATGTTTGTGCACACAAGGCCACACACGGGCTGTACTCCTTGCTGGTCTCACAGGCCAGTGCTGTCGGGAGAAAGGCTGAGCTTGGTCTTTCTTCTTCCCACTACACGTGGGTGGATTTAGCATCTTGATGAGAAAAACTGAGAATCATAGAGGGTAAGACATTTGCCCTTTACATTTTTGTCCCAAGCCTCTGGCCTGCCATCTCCTATGGGGCCACCACCCACTCCCCAGGAGCTTCACACAGCGCCGAGGCCAACAAACCCACTAAAACTGCCGGGATCCACTGTTTTCCAGCCCAGGCTGCTCTCCAAAGCGACTCAACATGAGCTTCTCAACACCACAGACATCTGGAACCCACAACCAGAGTGATGTGTTCACTGACACAGGACTCGCACGAGGTGTGAACATTTTAAAAAGTTCCTTGTGTCTCTAAGTACCGTACCACTGGAGCTGGGGACTACTGGCTCAGTCCAAACACCTCTGGAGAAACTAATGCAGAGAGTGGCGGAGCTTTGCACAGGGCCATGCTACACGTCACCTGCAGGGCTGGCGGAGCTTTGCACAGGGCCATGCTACACGTCACCTGCAGGGCTGGAGTGAAACTCAGAGGCCCTGGTTCCCAGCACAATTCCGTTTTCTCTACATCTTTGTAAAGCTGAGGGAGCCAGGCTCTCTGGGGCTCAGGACAACAAGGACTGAGTTCCAGAGAACAGTGGAGGGTCATACACTAATGTGACCTCAAACCAGCCTCAGAGACAGCACTCTCTAGAGAACCCATTCTCCTACAATGACAAGGTGGCTCTGCCCATGGGGTGGCTGGAGAGGAGGCGGGAAGTGACTGACTGACAGGGCCTGGAGATGGACTGGGGCGTGGCTTAGAGAAGCAATCCTGAGTAATGTGTTCCAAGTGTCCAGCCTAAAGACCAGGTTGGTAGGAAGAGATGTGGGCTGTGAATGGGAGTCAGGCTGGAGGCGTCAGGACCTCGGGGGGGTAAGAGACACCTGTGTCTCCAGCCTGGACTCCCATGGATGTACAGGAGCGGGACACTCACCACAGGCTGGCAGATGGGCACGGAAGTCAACCAGGAACCCATGGCGCCGGCACAGGTGGGCATAGTGGGCCAGTGTGGCACACAGGCAGGGCTGCCCACAGCGGCAGGCGTCCCGACGGCACTGCTCCAAGTACGGTACCGGGCTCAGGTACGCAGAACAGGGCGCAAAGAGCTCCCCCATGAGCACGCTACATGACTGTAGCGCGTAGGAGGCTGGGGTGTGAGGATACATACAGTCAATTAGCAGGGGACTGGCTGCCTACTGCCCCAAGAATCAGCCTCGCTCCCCTCAGATTCTGCAGGAGTGTGTATGTGTGTGGTGTGCGTTGTGTGTGTGTGTGTGTGTGTGTGTGTGTGTGTGTGTGGGTTTGCGTTGTGTGTGTGTGTGTGTGCGCATGCCTGTGCATGCATATGTTCATTAGTGTGTGTGCACATATGTAGTGTGCGCTTCTATGACTACACTAGTACATATGTGTGCATGCACCCAGCAGGAATATGAGCAGATACTGCATTCTACCCCATGCCAGGCAGCATCTATCTGTTGAAGGAAACCCAGACGTAAACAATGCTGACCAAATTCCAGACCCTCAGATAGCCAAACTGGTTAGAAGAAACAGTAAACAACTTGTTAGTCAGTTAGAAAAGCGCGAACCTAGGGGTTAGAGACCTGGGAAGGCCAGGCAGCAGGAGGTAGGACGTTCAGAGCAACTGCTAATGTAACTCAAGCGGCCAGGAAGCTTCGGCGAGGAGGGGACGCTTGAGCAAGAGTCTGAAAGAAGGGCTGCAGTGCCTTGATCCTGAGGCGCGAGTGTGGCAGGGGCAGGGGGGGCCTGAGTGGAGGCCAGTCCTGCCACGTCACAGAACAGATGGAAGCCGTGGAAGCTGGCTGGGGCCGAGTGCAGGGCGGTGGGCAGGAGACAAACAGAAACAGGAGGCGAGCGCGGAGGGCTCTGTGCGACACTTCTGAGACCTTAGCCTTTGTTCTGAGGTGAATATAGGTGACAGTGGGAGAACAGACAGCTTCCCATCTGCCTGGCCTTCCCCTCCACCCTGTCCCCTCGCTGTCGCTTCTCTGTCACTCCTACGAATCTGACCAGCACCCTCATCAAGTTGCCATCTCTCCTCTCTCAAAACATCCCGCTTCTGCTCCACGCCCCAAGCCTCCCCACTGCCTACGCCTCACCGGCTTGCAGATGCACATCACAGGGGTCCAGCAGGAAGCCGGGGACCAGCGGGGAGCAGGCGGACAGGGTTTTCCAAGAATTGCCAAACAGTTGTGGGGTGCTCTCAGGCACACCCACTGGAGACCTGTGGCCATGGCAAAGCTATAGTTGCACACTAGTCCATTCGGACACAGGGATATACGAATATCTACGCACACCAGCAGACACCTAAACACATGGTCACGGGGTAGGCATGAGCTCTGAACCACTCTCAAGTGAGTACACATGATCCTGTGTAGACCACTTGCACACACCAACACACAGAAATATGCACACCTGTACACACACGCACACACACACACTCTTCACAAGCGCATGCCAGACACATTAACTGTCAAAGCATTCTATATAGCCACAGCCAAACACATCCGATTAAAGACATGCACATAGATAACCACATTTAACTAGGCCTGGGAGGATCAGAATGGGCTTAGGACTGTAGACTCTCAGCTATGGTGATGGGGTGGCGGGAGTGCTTGTGGAAATGAGGCTCGCATGCCCCAAGCATCTTATTTGAGGTTCTTAAAGAGTAGGACCCAGGAGTCAGCATTTAAGCAAACTCCCCAACTGGTCTTTCTACACAGAGAAGATTGTGACCTCCATTTTAAAGAATTATAATCCAACTTAAATGTGGAGGAATAAAAAAGCATTGGCTGGGCGGTGTCTCTGGATGCCTGACCCTAAGGGGCCCCAGGCCTCCCCTCTCCTTCCTGTTCCGGGGCAGGGACACATACAGGAAGTCGTCCTGTGTGTTGCCATTGAAGGTGCCACAGAGGCCCACAGTGTCCTCCACCCATCGCTGGTCCACGTGCAGGTACAGCCGCAACCCTTCCCGGTCATAGAGGACCCGCACGCCCACGTTGGTCCTCACCCTCAGGAACACGGAGGACAGCCTCCGAATCTCAAAGGCATCTGGTGACAGAATGGGAAACGGGATGTCAGTAGTGTGGTTAGTACAGCCCAGCCCGTTCCATCACCTGTCTGATTGATTCCCACATCTACACGCGGTCCTGGCCTCATCCCGCAGAGAATCCCTGCCTTGGGATTGGTTTGCCAAACCCTGCGACAACCTGCTCAGAAATGTCACTGAGTGGATACTAGTAACAACAGCCTGCTCTCCCCGGGGACTGCAGCTTCTTGCTCTAACGCAAGAAGAACCCTATAATGACACATTTTTGCAGGGTGGTCTTCAGGAAGCCCACAAGACAATCATGATGGATTAGAGTCAATGGCAACATAAGTTTTGTTTTTTGACCCAGGGTCTCACATAACCTAGGCTACTTTGGACTTAGCACACACACAAGGATGACTGAATTCCTGATCTCTCTGCCTCCGATTCCCACTACATTCATCTACACATACAGCTGTCACGGCCTGCATTCCTGTGATCTGTTATACCCTCAGTGCAGCCCTGCTCCTCTCGATGCCCAAGAGCTGCCCATCTCTCCCTTCCCAGCCCTTTCTGGTGCTGGCTCTTACTTCTTAGCAGCTTTCTTGTTAAACATGTTTCCTATAGGCTGCCCACAATTCACTGTTGGGTTAAAGAATCAGGGGGAGAATAAACACTGAGTCTAGAGATGGGAATCACAGGCTAATGTTGGAAGGAACAGCACACAGTTAGATGACAGTGGGGACAAAGGCATGTTTTAGGAGTCCACTTTCCTGAATCCAGTGTCCCCTAGCCTGATCCCTGTGAAGGGTTGCCCACATAGCAGTTCCCTTGGATGGAGGAGCTGGGGAAAGGGCCGGAACTTTCAGCTCCCAGCTAACCCTCTTGAGCATCTTGAACCATACCATCTGAGTAGGGCAGGGTGATCTTGTACTGGTCAAACAGAAGGACATCTCCCGCCTGCGTCAGGGTCACCTGTCTCCGGGGGTCCTGGTGCAGAATTACTGACACTGACTGGACACAGGCTCCATCCTGGTTCTAGAGATAGAGAAGGGTCAATGAACAATAGCAGTTGATTCTGTCTGTCCTGATGTCCCAAACAGAACCCTCCATGACAGAGACCCAGCCCGACATGAGGAGCAGGCCCCTGAGACTGAGAAGCAGATACCCAAAGGGCATCAAGGATTGCCCACCAAAATGCTCTCATCTGGGACATCACCAACCCAGAATTGACAAGGCTGGCTGCAGAACTGGATGATGAGCATGCTGATTGGCTGCAGAACTGAATAATGAGCATGCTGATTGGCTGTAGAACTGAATAATGAGCATGCTGATTGGCTGTAGAAATGGATGATGAGCATGCTGATTGGCTGCAGAACTGGATAATGAGCATGCTGATTGGCTGCAGAACTGTATGATGAGCATGCTGATTGGCTGCAGAACTGTATGATGAGCATGCTGATTGGCTGCAGAACTGGATGATGAGCATGCTGATTGGCTGCAGAACTGGATGATGAGCATGCTGATTGGCTGCAGAACTGTATGATGAGCATGCTGATTGGCTGCAGAACTGGATGATGAGCATGCTGATTGGCTGCAGAACTGGATGATGAGCATGCTGATTGGCTGCAGAACTGAATGATGAGCATGCTGATTGGCTGCAGAACTGGATGATGAGCATGCTGATTGGCTGCAGAACTGGATGATGAGCATGCTGATTGGCTGCAGAACTGAATAATGAGCATGCTGATTAGCTGCAGAACTGAATAATGAGCATGCTGATTGGCTGCAGAACTGGATAATGAGCATGCTGATTGGCTGCAGAACTGGATGATGAGCACAGTGAGCGTGATGGCTGACTCTCAGTTGTCCTCACAGAACAGTTCCCAGACAGCTCAGTCTAGCCATGGTTCCCTCACACGACTGAAACACGGAGCTTTAATTTCGACCTTTTGCCAGATCTTATGTGGAGTTCTGCTCGTGTGTCTTATCCTGTACCACACTGAAAGGCATGCAGGAAACCAAGTCTGCTCAGGAAGCTAACACAGGAGGGTAACAAGTTCAAGCCCTGACAGAGACACAGAGTGAGTCCAAGGCCAGCCTAAGTCACTGTCTCAAAATGAAAAAACTTAAAGGGCAGTGTTGTATGGCTCGTGGGTACAGCCCTTGGTAGCACATGTATAAATAAAGCCAGAGGTTCCATTAGACAACCACAAAAAGCAGGGGTGGAGAACAGTAAGTGAGCCTCAAGCCCCGGGCGCTCCATCTTTGAATGGGTGGGAGACAGCATGCCTGTGCTTACTGCTCTTCCTGAGTAACCTCCATGTGCAGGCTGCATTTCACAGAGCAAGGCAGGGGACACCTTCCTGCTCAAGGAGACTACAAATCCGTGTGGGACACAGACATTAAATAACTAAGTACGAATTCGATTGGCTGTAATGGGAGCCGTGGCTACTGCAAGCAGGGTTAGGGTATTAGCAAAGCACACAAAGGAACAGAAAGGGACCACAGAGGCAGGAAAGGCTGTCTCAGGGCATATGCCAATAGAATAATCCTGACAACCACACCTCAGTTCTGCTGTTTCTCTGTTTGTAACAGCCAACACCAGTCCCACTGTCCAGAAGGTGCCTAAATCACCGCACTCAGCCCTCACAGCACTCTGCTTGTACCCCTTATCTAAGAATTACTATAACGAGCAGTACCATTTTGCAGATCAGAATACTGAGGCACATAAAGTGACATGCATGAAACTGAGAGGTATACGTGGGAACTCTGCATTTATTTCCTGTCTCGTCCCTCCAAGAATACTGCCAGACTCTCCGGGTTCCTTCACTGAAGGAGGGTCTCAGAAACCCAGAGCCCTAGAGACGGAAGCTGCCATTAAGAGCACCGTTTCTTCTTGGCCCTCTGAGTTGACAACCCCTGCATGCATCTGCATAACTAAAGGACACATGTAAATCTATCAGCATTTCTATACATCCACGTAGATATATAGAAATATGTCTAAAATATTAAGTCATTGAAGCTTGCATTCATACTAATGTTCCAGCCCTAACCCATCGGGGCATGGGTCATTCTAGCCTGCCCCCTTTCCTCGCCTGTTTCCTTTGTTAATTTGCATTAGCATGGTACATTCGCTACAGATAACCGACCCATATTGATGTGTTGTTACCTATGGGTCCAGAAATGAAGAAGTGTGCAGATGACCGTGCATGCATACATGTGACATGAGCACATACAGGGTACAGAGAGTCCAATGAAAACTCTGCCAAACGCTCTGAGGGACAAAGTAAAGACGCTACAGAGTGTCATCTCAAGCGTAAAATGAACGTGCACAAACATCACCAAGAGACAAAACCGTCAGAGAACCCCAGAGGAACCTGCTACATGACTCCTGAGCAAGGCTTCACAAGCTTCAAGGCCCTCTCAAACAAGGGGATTCTGAGAAAGCAGTCGAGAAGAGTCTGAGAGATGTGAGCTGCTGGGCCAGAAGCGACCCTGGGTAAAGACCAAGGCACTCTGAGCAAGCCGTGCCTCAGCTAATGGAAACACGTCGGCGTCCGCGTCGGTTGCTTGCTCATGATGCTCCGTGCCATGGTGGTTTGTCTGAGAAATGGCTCATGGGTTTGAACGTGTGGACCCAATTGTGGTGCTGCTTGGGGGAACTTTGAGCACAGGAGCCTTTCGGGATGCAGTACAACCCTAGGGGCGGGCTTGGACAGGTTACAGCGTCAGCTCGCTTGCCGTTTCTCCCCCACCCTGCACCACCATCCCTGCCCCTGTGTGTTTCTTGTACACAGCTGAGGTGTGATAGCTCGAAGATTTTTTCCTGCCTGCTGCCATGCTTCCCCCACCACTATGGACTCTCCCTGGAACCATCAGCCCAAATGGTTCTTCCATAGGCTGCTATTAGCCGTGGTGCTGCATCACAACACGCACGCGCGCGCGCGCACACACACACACACACACACACACACAGGAATAAGATGTTAACATGGGGATGTGTGGGGTGAGTCGCATCTTTGCAAGAACTAACATTCTAAAATGCACTTTAACTTAAAACCCTTTGAAGACCGTAAACAACCCACGGCATATGAGGTGGGCACAATATCTGTGACAATATCCCAACTTGGAGGGGGGGTAAAGATCCCTCCCTAAGCCTCTAAGCCAGCCCGTCGGATTTAAACAGGGAGAGTAGCGATGCTCTCACATTAGCTACTGTAAGGAGGATATAGGTCAGCGTCAGAGCACTAGGTAAATGTGTCATGGGTGACGCCGTCACCTCCATCCTGGCCATTCCAGCGTCATTGCTGTCCTGATATGTATGATCAGCACTGTGTCCTCCCCCTTGTCTCTGTGTTCATCGTTGTAGGGCATTTAGGTTAAAGCCACCTCTGCCACGTGACTTTTCCCTTCTTTCCTAACAATCAGGACAATTTCTTCTGCTACGCCACTCGCCACCAAAGTGACAGGCGGGCGCTGTAAGCTGTGGGCGGGGCACCTGAAAGTGGGCGGAGCACCTGAAAGTGGGCGGGGTGTGATTCCTCTCTGTAGCCTCACTGAGCTCAGCATGGAGCTGGTCCAGAGCAGGACTCCCACAGGTTCACCAAAAACCCTGGCAATCAAGAAGTGCTGTCCAGGGTGCTGGAGAGATGCTCAGTGGTTAAGAGCACTGGCTGCTCACCCAGAGGTCCTGAGTTCAGTGCTCAGCAACCATGTGGTGGCTCACAGCCATTTGTAATGGGATCTGATTCCCTCTTCTGGTGCGGATGAAGACTAAGCATCAGCATACAGAAGATAAATAAATAACTATTAAATAAAAGAAGTGCTGTCCAGAAATGAGGTCCACTGGCCGGCTGCCTACCAGGGACATGGTAGATAGGTACCCTGGGGCCCCACATCATCCCCTTTGCTCTGAGACTCCTGAGCTGCATGGATGGCAGAAGTGTGAACTGCTCTGTGCCTTTCTGCCCTCCCTTTCTTCCCACCTTCAAGACTCCACAGAAGTGACCCACCATGGAAGACAAGCACCCAGAACAGCCAAAAGCAGAAAGGACAGAGGTCATTTGGGGTAAAAGAAGAAAGCCAGCCTCCACCTTTTCCATGGTCCCCAGACTGTTGGGGTCTGCTCGTTCAGGGGCTGGGGCTGGAGCAAGGACGGCAGGCACGCAGGGTGGGAGTGGGCACCCTGGCCGGGCATGAGCTCTGGTTCTGCTGTGTAGAGGGGAGTTTGAGTGTAGCCCAGACCCGGGCCTGGGGGTTGTCTCAGTCCAGGGACAATGTAGCCAGTACTGGCACAGACAAAGGCACACCTGTCCTGTCCTGACCTGCTGTGGCCATTGTCTCAGTTATGTTCACAGGTGGCACAGCTCAGGGGTCACCTCCTTGAGGAAGCCTTTGCCGTCTGTGTCCTTTGCCCTTTTTACTCAATGGCCATATAAAAGAGAAGGTCTTCCTAGACCCCCACCCTGCCCACCCACACCTGACAGCTGCTCACAGCCTTGGGTGCGTTTGCCTGCCTAACCCACTAAACTATTAGGCCCAGAAGACAGAGCCCTCTTAGCCCTGATCCCAACAGGTTTTCCATGTTTGATGAGTGAATTCAAGGCATGGAAAGAATAAAAATCAATGACGCATAGAAGACTGAATAGAGTTAGACCCACTCTAGAGATTTCCTTAAAAACAAGGCTCAGGAAGGAGAATGGATTCTCAGCCAGCAGAGGGCCTGGGCTCAAACTGTCTGGGGAGCCAGTTCTGTGTCGCAGAGAAAGAGGCAGCAGGCACCTGGGGTTCTCCCCGGAGTTCCCAGACCTGTGGGGGCTTTTTTGAATAGAGACCCAGCCTTACCAGGCCACACGGAGCGTTCTGCAATGTTACTGTAAAGGCGCCCGAGGAGCGGCTCTTGGCTAGGATGTACTGACACGTGGCAGGGAACGTGTACCGGCGTCCATCAAAGGTCGTGAAGTGGATGTCGCCAGTCACTGAGCATTCAGCTGAGGGAGAAAAGGGGAAACAAGACCGTTCCTCTTCCCAGCTGGGGACTGTCTCAGCCTTGCAGACCCAAGCCTGGGCAGGACACGGCCTCTGCCATCTGGAATTGAGCACGCTAGGGTAACTTTTCTAGACATGGGACCCAGGCTCAATGCAGTCCCACAGTTCAGGCAAGAGGCGTAAAGGACCCAGTAAGAACATCGTGGGCATGGACCACAGTAATTCCTTAAGAGAGGCAACAAACGCAGCAGAGGAAAGAAAAGGAATCAGGTTTGGCTGGGTGAACCAAATTCCCCCGACGAGGCATGGTCCCAGAGTGTCCCTGCCCCAAACCCATGAGACCAGGACATGAGGGCAGGGTCCAAGGAAAGGGTCAGGTGTACCTGGGCAGACAGAAGATCCGCACACCCACTTCCCCGCAGTGCATGTACTGAAACAGAGATCATGAAAGTCGCCTGCCTGCCCTCAACGCCAATACACTGTCCCCAGCCCACAGCATCCCGTTTCTGATGGGGGTAGGGATCTAATGACATCCCCTGGGGTCCCAAAGAGGCCGAATGAGTGTCCCTTGCTTTTTCAGGGCTCCAGACTCCCCCCTCCAGGCAGTGAACACAGACCAGGCATTGCAGTCCTCTGTCACCACAGAGCCAGGCGGGTGCAGGGTCCCGTGGAACTCACAGGGACACTCAGCTGGTGACATGCAGCCCCCGTCCTCAAAGATCAGCCCTAGGGTGAGATAGCAGAGGCCCACTCAGCACTTCCTCTGCTCACAAGCCGCTGGATGGCTTCTCAGGGCCTCAGATAAAGGACTCCACTTGCATAACTCTCTCTCTTCTGAGCCCACTTTCAAACCCTGGCTCAGGCGGGACACGGACCCCCATCTGGGCAGATTTTGCTCCATGCGTCACCCCAACTGCACAGAGCCTACTTTCTCACCACCTCTCAATCCTGCCACGCACTCAGTCTCGCACTGCTTCCTCTCCAAGACCACCCCTGGCCTCCCACATTCCACCAATCCGCGAGTCTCTTCTTTTCTGACACCCCCCCCAACCAGCCTTCACCGCACTGTACCCAAGCCGGGGGCGAGGAGCTGCACACCCTGGAAACAGACTCTGTTCCTTAAAACCAACGCCTGTCACCTTACTTTCTTGAGACAGGCTCCCACGTGGCTCAGAGTGGCCTTGAACTCCTTATACGGCTGAGGATAACTTAGACTGCCTGGTTCTCTTGCTTCTCCCTCCCATGCGCCACCACACCCAGCGTATGCGATGCTGAGATGGAGCCCGGGGCTTTGCACATGCTAGACAAGCGCTCTGCCCACTGGGCTGCATCTCCAGCCCAGCCTCACATTGTTTCCTCACCCTCCATCCAGCCACGTTACACGTTCATCATGAACATGCCATTGGACACAGGGAAAAGTAACTGTGGGTAGATGGGAGCTTAAACAGAAATGCCCGTATAGATGAACAAATGGCTTGTCTTCATCTGCAAAGCTCACTCCAAATGAGCTCACATTCCTTGCTGGGTCAAACTGTCAAGGGGCCAAGCTCCGCCCCCACCCAAGCCAGTCATTCTCGTATTGGTTAGTTACCCCTTCACTCATTCCACAAACAGACATCCTCTGAGCCCCTGACTCCCACTCACCCACGCCAGGCTGGGAAGATACAGCCAAGCCCCCCTGCCCCTCCCCCCACAGCGAACCATTGGGGCAGTAGCAGCCATCCACACAGGAGACCTCGCTCTCCACACAGGAAGCTCGGGACTGGCAGGAAGCCGGGCAGCAAGCAATGCACTCGTTGTAGATGAAGGCCTTCTCTTTGCAATGCACAGCTGGGGGGTGGGGGAAGAAGGCTGTGGTCTGTCTGTGTGGCCAGCACCCACCCTCACCCCAGGCCTTCCAGTATCTGGTGCCTAAGAGACCGGTGAAATCTGGGGTGCTCTGAGAAATACCTTCATCCCACTTTGTGACCCCAGGCCCATCCTTCCTGCTCAGCCTTCGTTCCTCATGTGTCACAAGGACAGAACCTCAGAGCTTAAGGCTCCGACAGCTGTGGCTCTGAGCCAACAGGACAGGGCACTGAGCCGAGGACGGTGGCTGCCACCCACAGCCCTCATCAGAATTCATCTGAACCCCTCCCTGCCCACCTCTAGCCTGCACCTACTGCATTGTGGCAGTTGGGTCCTCCAGCCCTGCAGAGGGCGCCCTGCCTGTGCGCACGCCCGGGCATATTCCATCAGTGCTCGGCACCAAGTAACATCATCGCCTCCTGATCTGTACAGGGAGAGTGAGTGTGAGGAAATCCAGCTTGTCACCAGCCCGCCAGCCCACAGGCCAGTGGTTCTCAACCTCCCTAATGATGTGACCCTTTAGTACAGTTCCTCATGCTGTGACCCCCAACTGTAAAACTATTTTCGATGTTACTTCATAATTGAACCATAATGTAAGTGTATGTGTTTTGCAATGGTCTTAGGCAACCCCTGTGAAAGGGTTGTTCAGTGTCCCCGAAGAGGTCAGAACCATTGCCGCAGAAACTCTCAGAGCTTCAGGGCACCCTCCTCTAGGAAGGCATCCAGCTACACAGAGCCCTACACTCAAAGCAGGAAACCTAGATTCAAGTCCCAGCATTCCTGCCGACCCTGAGGGAGCTGAGCTCCATCTCTGGGCCTCAGTTAAACAGGACAGCCGAGTCCCATCTTGGCAAATGAGAATTTTAGAGAGTTGGCAAGCTGCTTTGTTAGGGCCAAGAATTATTAGGCTCAGTGGCCGACATCCTGAAGCCTCATCCCAATACTGAGAGCGTTCCCTACAACCCAGTACCACCCACCCTCTGCCCACTCACTGGCAGAGGTCACTGGTACAGCTGGCTGTGAAGGGCAGAGGGCTGACATAGGCGTGGCAGGCGTCGAAGGGAGGTCTCAACAGTGTCTCACACCTCTCATACACACCCTGGGTGGGGTAGAGGCAGGAGCTGGGCTGGACAGCCGCCCTCAGATTCACCATCCCCACAACTTAAGCCAAAGTAAGGCGGGGAGAAAAGGGAAGGGGCCATCTTGGGCCCTTGCATCCAATAGCTTTCTACTGCGGGGCACGGGGGGGGGGGTGGTGGCGGGGGGGAGGGGCTCTCTCCAGGACGCAGACCTGCATGGCCGCTGGGCTCTGCTGCAGGCACGGTGGTCGAGGCAGGGAAGGAGTTCCAGCCCCTGGAGGGCTGTTGGGGGCTTGCTCCTGCCAGCTGTGCACAAACTCCCCTACATCATCGCTCAGCTTCCCTGTAGGGATAACCAGTGTCATGATTAGTGGGGAGACAGAAGCGGGCGACAAGGGAGAGCCACCTGGAAGAGGCCAGCCTCCCGCGCTCTCACCCTACTCTGGGTCCCCATGCAGCCCATCTCTCAGAAAAGATGTCCTGAAACAGGCGCTGTCTCTCAGCTGCTCACATTTAACAGAGGTAACACGGCATAGCGGAGAGGCCCGTGAGCAACCGGCACCCGTCTCAGCCTCAGTCTCCCCAGGGAGATCGCACCAAGGACTTCAGTTGTAAGGTACTTAGCACACGGTGTCTCTGGCAGAAGGTCAAGGGTGCCAGGGCCACTCTGGTGTGCCCTGAGCTTCACCTGTCCCTGTCACCAACCTGTCCATTAGAGACTTGAGCCTTTTCTCTCTTTGGCCTTGGTTCCTCTGGAAACCCACCCAGCAAAGCGTGCAGTAGCTCTGATTCTCATTGTGAAGACTTTACGGTTGAGGAGACAGAGGCCCAGAACATGGCTGAGAGCATGCCTAACGTAACAGTTTTAAAAGCATTGCCTGCCATTTGGGTTTTCACTGCCATCAATAACCACGGCACCAAGGGCTGACCAGAGCAACTGCTCCTATCCTGACCGAGACTCCATCCCCAGCAGAATATCCCACTGGGCACCTTCCCTTGGACTCACCGTAGCTGGTCATCAAGTCATCCTGAGGGTCAGCGTTGTTGTTCCCACACAGCCCATGTGTCCAGCCCACAAACTCCGGGCTCATCTTGATGTAGACAGCTGAGGCCCCATCCCAGGCCAGTGTGAAGGTTGACGGACGCCGTGCGATGACATAGCCAGCCAGCTGCTGCAGCTGCACACCCCCCACCGCCTGTGGCAGTGGGACCCTGAGAGCAAAGCCCAGGGCTGCAGGGTGTGCACATAGCTTTCCACAGGCCCTGTTCTCCACCACAAGCCCAGCCACCCCTACCCAGTGATCTGAGCTCTTTATGTCCCCATCCTCCAAGTTCCCAGAACCCCCAACTGCTCCAAAGTGCGTCAAGATTCTTCTAGCTGCAGAGGTCCTTTCAAAATCACGATGTGGTTGGCAGGGGTACATCGTAAGACAATCAACCCATCAGATCCTTTCCCCCAGACGGGAGGGAGGGAGACGATATCACGTAAGAAGGCTTTCATTTCACTGTGCTGGTCAGGAACAGGGAGAGTGACAAGGGTTGGGGAGAGAGGAAGAACCAAGGTTGGGGACAGAGAGGAGCCCTACTATGCCTGTCCCTCTCTGTTTTGCAGCCAAGGGGTCTGGAATCTGGAAGCTCCTGCCCAGCTGATGAGAGAAACCAACCTCCAGCCAGGGATAGGTCTGAACACCCACTTTATTCGCAGGAGAACCCCTCAGGCCACTGCTTTGCTCTCTGACCCAGGAAGCCTGGCACTAAGCTTCCAGGTCCAGAGGGTCAGGGCAGGCTCTAGGCCTGGCCAGGGAAAGAGGGGGTAGCTTGGGGCAGCAACTCGGAACATCAGACAGCAAAGAAGGAATGAGCATGGAGGAAGAGAACAAGGACAATCCAGACGGGCTCACTCTGGGGTCGCGTGGTCCCTAGGAATTCCTGATGGTCCCGCACCACAACTGTCATTAGTCTCAGAAAAGGCTAAGCATGTGTCAGTGTCTGTTCAGAGGAACTGTGTATGAACTCAAGATAGATCTAATGGGAAACTCTCAGTTTTCTAGAAATTCTCACTGTTTTCCTAAAGATCTTTCAGGAAACCCACTGCATCTGACAGGTGCAGAGAAGCAGGAGGCATTCATCCATCTGCCAGTACCACAGGCTAGACACACAGGGCCCAGGTGTGCACCTGTCCCCCAGTTACAACTTCCCTTCAGCTTGAGAGGGACAGAGACCCTCTGCCCCACGCCAGGGAGGAGGGAGGACACGGTTACCTTACACCTGCATGGGTGACGTCCTTGGCCAGGCGGATCTCATGCTCACCCGAAAGGAAGAGGCTGACAGACCTCGGGCAGGTGTAGTGGGCAGAACCACACTGCGGGTCATTGTGTACCTGATGGGGAGCGGGGCAGGTGTTCAGTGTGCAGCAACTGCCACGGGCCAGCGTGAGCTTCACTCCACCAATGTGACCCCACGTGCTGAACACCTTTCCTCCTTGACCCCTCCAACAGGGGCAGAGCTGACCGCCGGCATTTCAAGATTGCCCGAGGAACAGAGAGAAGGGACGAAGGCCACACGCACACAAGACTAGAAAAGAGCAGCGGTGGGATTCTGACCCAGATCTGAACCAAGGCATTTCCCAGATCACGGGGGCATCTCCGAGTTCCATCCAACAAAAGGCAAGGTTCGCATCACATTGCCTCACACAGATGTGCACACCGAGACACACCCAGACACACATGCTCTCAGACACTCTACGCACACACCTATACCCCACACACTCCTGGCGTGCAGAGACCAGCTCTGTCCTGCACACACAGAGACCCTCCTATGCCGCTTGTTACATGCACATCTTCTCTGGCCCCATGATTTAAGAGCCATAGATCCAGAGGCCAGTGTAGGTTTCTAACGCTTGGGGAAAAGATTTTCAAAGGTCGCCTGCCATGGGTGGAAATATTCCCGGGGAGTCAACTTTCCACTCTATTACCCTTAGACATGGTGGACCAGCCGGAAGCCTCTTTTACTGAGAGGGGAATCATGAAAGCCACCATGTCCTAAGTTAATGTTTTTCAAGCACTGTAATCCTGGCTGACCTGGAACTCACCCTGTGAAGCAAGCTAGCCTCAAGCTCAAAGAGATTCCCCTGCCTCTGTCCCTCAATCCCTCTGTCCTTGAATATAAGGTGTGTGCCACTAAATCTAGATCAAGCATTTCTGGCCATGACTTACTCACAGAAATATCTACATATAGACAAAATAAAGTGTGTATTTTCATTCTTTTTCTGATGCAGGGCGTAACTCACTACACTGATTATATAACTCATGTGATGTCTATGAAATTGTAGCATATCTGTTGTGAAAACGACCCAGTTACAAAAAACTCCAAGTATGATAGACCGACACATAGGAAGTGACGCTTGTCATGGCACCTAGACATCCAGGACATGATCTTCAGTCTATGCCTGAGGCACAGCCAGCCAGGAGAGCAATGATTCTGAGTGAACGCTAAGAACTCCCTAATCCTGTCCCGGCCACTACAGCTCACAGCCAGTCACGGTGCCCTCGTCAGAAATGCCCGTCACATCTGCTGGACACCAAGTCTCACATGGCATTCGGGCGTCCGACAGCTTTGATTGGCAGACACTCATCCAGGCTCAGGAAACAGGAACGGAGACCCTCCAGGACACCGTTACGTAACACACCCGAGGGGGCTTTTACCCAGAGTGTCTCTGCTGCTCGGAATGTCAGGAGACACAGGAAGGCTCTCAGAGGAAGAAGTGTACACGGGGTCACCCAAGACCCCCATCATCCTCTCCAAGGCACCATACTCCTCCTTAGCATGAGTGCTTCTCTGTCTAGAAACCCTTCCATCACCCCCACCCCCACTTCTCTTGGGCTGGATACCTCCTGTGAGTCTCCTTTCCTATCTCAATAAATGTCACTTCCTACAAGAAACTGTCTGCCACAGCCATCCTTCACGATAGTCCAGACCAGGTGTCCAGGACACTGCCTTTTCGACCTTGACACTGTGGCACATAACTTCAATTTATACTTGAAATGCCTCGTGTCGTTTGCGGTGGTTTCTCCATTAGAACGAAGTTCCTCGCGGACAAGGTGTCTGTGCTGTTGTCCTAAGGGCATCCCACCACGAATCTCTGCACTGGGCAAATGTCCCTGACTAAATTAACCAATGGCCAGAGGCAGCCAGGGGTGAGTGGGTGAGCTGGGGATTAGAAAATGTGGCTCTTCCTAGGAAGAAGCTGTGGGTCTGCATGAACTGACAGGGCAGGAGAGAGGAGGCCTCACCTGGATGGAAAAGCTCTGACTGTCAGGTTTGTGGTGTCCCACCAGTGTGTAGCCACCCTTTCCAGAGAGGTAGTAGTACAGGCCATCAAAGGTTTCCACATGGTTCTGCCCCCAGGACCGGCAGATGCTGTCCCGCTCAGGGCCGGTGTTATACACTAAGACAGGGCAAAGTGAGCCTGGATCTGTATGAGCACCGTGCTGGAGACTGGTGAGTTCTGGATCTGGCAGGGCCACCCCCGTTCCCCAGGCACAGCACTGCTCCCAGATCTTGGACCTATAGCTTCTCTGCACCCATGGTCCCCCTTGGGGCTGGAGAGATCAGACCTACCCAACTGACAACGAGGTCCAGTGGCATTAAAGCGTCTGCAGTCACAGAAAGCTGGGTGCACACACTCACCCCCATTGAAGCAGGAGAACAAGTCTGTAAGAGAGACACAGGAAATGTTACCCGCTGTAACAAACCAGCAGAACCAAGACACACTCCTCCCCCCAGGAGACACCGGGGAAGTGAAGTCCCCGCCCCAGCCAGCCAGCCCGATGGGACCACACGGACGGCCATAGCAAAGTACATTTTCTGATGGAAATTCAGGCTGCAGGCTTAGAGCCTTGGCCTTCAGTATGCATAAAGTCGCCCTGAGGCCACTTGCCTGAGCTACACTTGTGGCTGGCAGGCAAGGCAGCAAAACCAAGACTATGAAGGCTTTGGGAGGGTTTCCCATTCAAGGAGAAGAGGCCAAGGTATGAATTGGGATGGGCGTGAGAACATAGGAGAGAGAATGACCAGAGATTTGGAGGAGACAGAGTATGGTGAGGGAAGGAGTCACAGGCAGGACACAAGCATGGGACTCCGATGGGGACAGCACAGATACCGTATACCAGACGTGTAACTAGACATAAAGGCTCGGGGGAGGGGGGGTGAAGGCCTGAAACACAGGAGAGGTGAGGAGAGAGGCCACAGGAATGAACACATTGAAGGACCATCCCACAGGAAGGAGGAAGCAAGACCAGGAAGAGTGTGGGGTGAGGCGGGGGGCCAGCCATGAAACAGGCGGCAATCTCAAGAGTCAGTGAGCAGAGCCGGAGCCAGGCTACAGAGATGGCCCTGCAGGTCACCTGGGGAAGGCAGGAAGAAACTCCAAGCCCAGAAAGCTGCCCCAGGTGGCGCCTCCCGAGACTGTGCACCCCACAGGCCACAGGGAGGGCTCAGCTTACAAGAAGGTGCGCACTTGGCCCGGTGGAGTCGCCTTTCCCGTGAAGACATGGCCACGGCATCTAGAGCTCCGGCCTCCTTTTAGGAACAGAGAACAGTTTGTACTGAGCACATGGGGCTCCCACGTCTTCTTTCTCCTCGTCTGAATGCCCAAGATGAAGCCAGCTTCCAGCAGAGGACTCGGAGCGAGCTCCCCTCTCGAAGCCCAGCTTCCAGCAGAGGACTCGGAGCGAGCTCCCCTGCTTGGCAGGTGAAGTCCGACTTCCTATCCATCGGGTGCTCAAACCACCCCCTTCTCACCGCCCGAGAAGTCCCTGACCAATCCTAAGTCAGCCAGGTAGATTCTCATCCCCCTTTGGCTCCTGCTTCCCAGATCACCCCAGAAATCAGGTACCCCTCACCCCTTTCTAGCCTCACCAAGGAGACCATGAGACTGGGAAAGGGTATGGAGGGAATAGTTGCCACCCGCCTCCCAGGGTCGCTGGACAGCTTCTAATTAATCATAGCCTATGTGATCACAGCCATCACCCTGCTAAGCCCTCACTATGATCAGGGGACAGCCAACTCCTGACCCTCCTGGAATTATTACTACCACCCCTGGCTTAGAGAAGTCTTAAATCCTGTCCAGATAATTAGTTTTCAAGACCAACCAAGGGCTTGCAATCGTTTTTGTCATGAATGCCTTTAACAATATAGTGAGGCCTGTGGTGGCAATTGTTCAAATACATAAAATGTAAGATTACAAAAGGAAACCAATTATATTTTAATGTAAGTATGAAAATGTTTTATTGGCATGGGCTCGGGTAAAACTGTACATATTTAAGAGTAGCAAACATGAATGTGGGTGATAGGAAATGCCTGTGGCTTCCGTTGGTAATGGGCTAATACTCTTAAGGTTACAGCGGCAATGATCAAAAGTATACTAATCCTCACTTGGTATCCTAAATAGCAATATCTTTTTCCTCAGTCTGGTTCATTGCCTCCTGGTCATACCTCTAGTCCCCTGGAGAACGCCTGAGCTCTACAGAGGCAGATGGTGTCTATGAGTTCGAGGCCAACCTAGTCTACATAGCAAGTTCTAGGCTAGACACAACTTTTGTCTCAAAAAAAGGAAAAGGTAGAGAAAGAAAGAAGGAAAGAAAGGAAGGAAGGAAGGAAGGAAGGAAGGAAGGAAGGAAGGAAGGAAGGAAGGAAGGAAGTTTGCTTGGCTACTAACCTGGGACCCATCCTTACTTTCTTAGTAAGGCATTCTGGATAGAAGTCCCCCAAAGTTCCACAATATGTGGCTCAGTCTCCCAGTTACTGTTTAGGGAGACCATTGCCAGTCCTTTTAACTTTGTGCAGTAACTGGAGCTATCTGCCTGTCAACTGGACTAGATGCTCAGGACCTTTGCTGGCTAGTTCTATGTCATTTGGGAAGCTGGAGTCATTTGGGAAAAGAGACTGGATTGAGAAAATACCCCACAAGACTTCCCTGTAAGCAATTCTGTGGGGGGATTTCTTGATTGGTGGTTGATTGGGAGCGCTGAGCTCACTGGAGCAGTGTCACCCTGGACAAGTGGTCTTGGATGATATAAGAAAGCAGGCTGAGCAAGTAATGGGGAGCAAACAGCACCCCTCCCTGGCCTCTGCTTCAGGGCCTGCCTCCAGGGTCCTTCCTGAGTTCCTGCCTCGGCTTCCCTCAGCGACGAGCTGTGATGAGTTGTAGATAAAATAAACATCTCTCTCCCCAAGTTGCTTTTGGTCATGGTATCTTATCCTCGCAATAGAAACTCTAAGACAGGACCCTTCTCAGTGGAAAAGGGTGAAGCTGCCTAACCAGGAAAAGAGCAAAGGAGACACGCTCCCCACTGGGAACGAGATGTTTGGATGTAAGGGTCAGTATCTCCGTGAAGATGCACAGATTTCTGGAGTCCTGTGGGCAGAGGATCAGGCCTGCTCATTGTGGGGTCCCAGAAAGTAAGCTTCCCTATCTATGAGAAGAAAGCCCTTTCGACTTCCACTTTTCAACTCAAATAGTGCAGGACTCTCAGCCTGAAGCCCGATGCCTGGGAGAGCAGGCCAACGAGAAGAAGAACGTGCACTGGGCAGGGGCACGCCATCTCTGCCCGTGCTGGGCTTCCGCACCCAGTCCTGAAGGGCAGAGAGCACGGACAATTTTTATAGTATAAATTATTCCCCCTAACTCACTGACCTACATGTGTAAGTGTCTGTGGTTGTAGAAGAAAGAAGAAAAGTAGAAGTCAGGATTAGAAAGAGAATCTGAGTCATCCAATTCAGAGATCAACAAAGTTTGGCAAATGAATCTTCAAAATCGGAGGGTCTCAGGCGAGTGTGCCCCAGGAAATGGTCAGAAGTCATTGGATTATGGTGTGAGCGTGTGAGTAGTGTGTGTGTGTGTGTGTGTGTGTGTGTGTGTGTGTGCATGTATGTGTGTGTGCAAGTGTGTGTGAGTGTACATATACGCATGTGCCTTTGTCTGTCTTTGTGTGTGAGCATGTATGTGTGTGCATGTACATGTGCACATGTGCCTGTGTGTGTGTGAGAGAGAGACTGAGAGACAGAGAGAGACAGAGAGAGAGAGACAGAAAGAGAGAGACAAAGAGAGAGAGAGAAAGAGAGACAGAGAAAGAGAGAGAGAGACTGAGAGAGACAGAGAGACAGAGACAGACAGAGAGACAGAAAGAGACAGACAGAGAGAGATGAAGAGAAAGAGAGAGAAAGACAGAAAGAGACAGAGAGAGAGACAGAGACAGAGAGAGACAGAGACAGAGAGAGACAGAGACAGAGAGAGACAGAGAGACAGAGAGAGAGGCAGAGAGAGAGAGAGAGAGAGAGAGAGACACGCAGGTCAGGGACAACGCCAAGCGTCCCTTGAGCTTTACCGCCTTTCTGGCCTTTGCTCCTCCTTTTCCCTGCAGCCCCCAGCAGGTGGCCCAGTTTTTGCCTCCAGAGTTGTCCTCCTGGGCGCTGCACAGGGTATGGAGGGGGCTGCCATAGCATTTCGCTCTTTCATGGGCCAGGCTGGGAGGAGAAGGCCACTCCCTTAAACCCTGGCCTGCTGCCTGCTGTCCTCTGGGGTGGAGGGGAACTCAGGTGTCTCCTGAAAAGGCCTGTGCCCACCCCAACCAAAACAACAACAAACAAACAAGAACAAAACACAGCGGCGCGAAGGACCCAAGAGACCAGGAGAACAGAAGCAGACGCATTCCATGGGTTTGCAGGCTCTGCAGGTACCAGGAGTGTTTGCTCTTCTCTGAATACCCCCAGAAAGATCTTTGGTTACCTCAGGCCCAGAGACACCCCCTCCCCCAGCACCTCTTACCTGGCCTTCCATCGCTGCTGTGACATCTTCTGCAAGGGACATCTCCTGGTAGCTATGACTGATGAGAAATGGCCTTGCTACAGGTGTGGAGTTAGCAGCAGACGTACTTCACCCCGAAGCCCACCCCCACCCCCATGTGCTAAACTCCTGGGATCATTCGTGCCCCCCCATAAGGGTGAGGCAGTGGACAGACAGACTCACCCGGACTCAGCAACGGGCTCCTGTTGCAGCTCTGCACTGGCTTTCCATGTAAGTGTTGATGCTAAGGAGGGGCGATAGTGTCCGCTCCAGGTGAGCCCCCTTTGACGGGGCCTCCTACTGTGCTCTCCCACTGGTCGGGCAGCCTGACCCCTGTCGCTGCCTGCACCCCACCCACAGCATTCCCAGGTTCTTTTTTTAGCTCCCGGCACTCTTCAGGAAAGGTCCCCTCTTTCCCTCTGTTCTTGGGCCTCAGCTCCCTCTAGTCTCCACCTTGGGTCTCTTCTCAACCAACTTAGAGCCACCTGGGTCCCAGGCACGGCCTCCCCTCTCACGGGTCTCACACTCTCCAACCTGCCCAGACCTGCTACCCCACGACCAGACCCCTTCTCACCCTGATGCTGCACCCGCACGAACTCTGCAGCAGGCTGGAGCCTGAATAGACAGAAGCAAGAGAGAAGCAAGCATAGTCTGGGGACACGGGCTCCCATGAGGGAACCAGAGAGCCTCAGGCAGGCTCGGCTCCTAGGTGGGTCTCACCTCCCCTGGAAGCTGCTGTCCCTCTCATACGCGGAGGCGGCTCCCTTAGGCCCTCCTCCCATGCACTTGACTCCTCCCCAGGCTAGAGTGACAGGACCGCCCAGCTCATTACCATAAGTTAAGAGCCAGGCTACAGCCCAGCCTCTGTCCTTCACTGCCATTGTAACTATCCCTCCCCAGGGAAGTCCCCTGGGGAAGCAAGGAGGCAACCTGTGAAGACCCCAGTCCCCTCCCCTAAGAACAGGTATTCGGGTACAGCCTGGAGCAGGCCTGGTGTGACCACAAAGTGTGCACGGGACCTTGGTGGAGTCCATGGCAGGCAAGGGTGGCCGAGGGAGGGGGGCAGACATGCCAGGCAGATGGGGCTTAAGTGAGAAGTTTTATTAGAAGGAAAAGGGGGGCAGGAAAGAGAAAAGAGGCAGAGACAGAGAGGCACAGAGAGGACAGAAAAGGGAGACAGGGAAAGTCCTGTCTGCCCCAGGGGGGACAGCAGGAAAGAGGAGGGGGAGGGGAAGAGAGGGCAGAAAGAGCTGGAAAGAGTGAAGGGGGTGTCTTTCTTTTAAAGGGTCCTTTGCACTTGCGTGCAGACTATGCAGTCACGGAACCCTGGGCTGACCAGGGCACTGCCTGAAGGAGCTCTGCCAGGTGACAGGGCAGGCCAGTGCAATGCCTGAATCCTTACACGGGGGACGAGCCACTCAGCAGTCAGTGGTAGAGAGAGGGCCCAGGGTTCAAGTCCTAGTCTGTGCTTCCATAGCTCCGACTTCCATCTGGGCCCCAAGCCACCATGCTATCCTCGATAAGGGCTCAAACAGGGAAGGCCATGCCTTAGTCCTCAGAATGCATTGTTGGGTCAGGAAATGCTGTGTGCCAAAGTGCTTTGTTGTCCCCATGCAGGCCAGAGTGACAACAACTGTGCTTTTATCAACAAGAGGTATTTTGTGTTCAGGGAGAACTGGTCCCTCACAAACCCCTGGGGAGGAGTATAGTTTGGAACGCACACATTCATTTAGCAGATTTATTAAGACGCTATTGTGTGGTACTTACTGTTCTATACATATGGTGGGTAGGCTGGCCCCTCAAAGACACTGGCTGAGTCAACGAGACAGTCCTGCAGAACACAGTGGCCTCAGAGCAGAGGCGTTTGTGGAAAGGGGACCAGGACCCAGTCACACTAAAAGTAGGGAGTAGTCTTTAAAAGATGTCTATGGTCACGGGAAAGAAGGGCCAGGTGGCTGTGTTCTGCGGCGTAAGGACATTCTTTGTTCTGGGTTCTAAATATGAAACCAACAGCCGCACGCCATACACGAGAAACGCAGAAGGGACCGGAGAGAGGGCTCAGTGGTTAGGAGCACTTGTTGCTTTTGCAGAAGACTGGGATTCAGTTCCCAGCACCCACATGGCGTACAATTGTTCATAACTCTATTCCAGGAACCCTCTTCAGCCTTCCCAGACACTTATATGCAAGCAAAATACTCATACACATACAAAAATAAATAAACACATAAACTTTCAAACAGAAGGAAGGAAGGAAGGAAGGAAAGAAGGAAGGAAGGAAGGAAGGAAGGAAGGAAGGAAGGAAGGAAGGAAGGAAGGCAGGCAAAGGATCAAAGACCTAAACCCCTAAATCGAAAGAGAACTATACCGTGTACGGTCTTCTCTGAACCTCTAAACACCTCACAGTTCTCTCTCTGACTTACCTAGTGAATAGCGAAGAATCTTAGTCTACATTAACTGTCAACTTGACACACTTAATGACTTGAGAGGAAAGGCTTGCCTGAGGAATCGCCAGGCCCAGCTTGGCCTATGGGCTAGTCTACGGGGATCGTCTTGGTTATTGATTGATGCAGAAGGGCTCGGTCCACTGAGGGTGGCTCTTTCCTGGATTTTACAAGCAAACTAAGCCTGCATCTGGGAGCGAGCGAGCCAGCAAGTGAGCCAGAAGAGTATCCCTCCATAGTTTCCGCTCCAACTTCCTACTTGGGTTCCTGCATTTACTCCTGTCAACTGTGGATGTGACCTGGACTCGTAAGATGGGACAATCCTTTCCTTCCCCAAGTGGCTTCTAGGCAGAGTGTTTTTCTGCCTGGAATGAACCTGGATCAGAAGGTGAGAATACAAACCATATTTTTAAAGTTATTTCCCCTAGGCAGTAATTTAGCCCCCATGAAAACAGGCAGCTTGCTAAATTCTGGCACGCGGCAGAGGGATCTAACGAGCCTTGTCATGTCTCTGCAGCTACAGCTGGAAGTGCCTACTTGATCCGGCCACTGTTGATCGCCTTGTCGCATGCATGAGCATGTCAGCACGCACTCTATTAAAGGCAGGCACAAGGCCCTAGGCACGCCAGTGTTCTGGGTTACCTCCTGCTTTGCTGGGGACAGAGCAGCTAGCAAAGCCCGGAGTGAAAGTGAGCCAGTGGCTGGGGTGTTCCCCACACCTGCAGGCCCCCATGGATCACAGTCAGACCCTCCTGCCCCCCTCCCCCGGGAGTTTTCATAGTAGGAGGAGAGTGGAGGAGGCCTGGGTGAAGCCTAGCAGACGGTGAGATGTGTATGGAGTAGGGGGTGGAGGTGGGGGTGGAGAGGTGGGCTCAGGAAGGCGATGGCTTCTGCCTGAGTCCACCACGGACACGGAGAGACTCTGTACTCTGTGCCAATGCCACCACAAACATCCCCAAACCCCAGCTGGGTGCCTTGGCCCAGGTTTGTGATCCCAAAGGAGAGTCAGGACTTCAGGGCCAGCCTCCTCGGCGGCTACATACTGAGTTCAAAGCCTGCCTGGGCTACATAGGACACTCTTTCAAAAAGAAAAAGAAGTTAAAGCTAACCCCCCAGCCCCACCTGCCTGGCATCTTCTCTCCTAAGGTCTTCTGCCTTAATCATGTGTAGGAGGAACCACTCCAAACAAACAAACAAACAAAAAAAAAAAAAAAAAAAAAACCCTAAAGAACCAGGCAGCCTCAATAGCCAAGCTTTCCTTTCAGGGCCTGGGTGCTGAGCTCCTGGACAGGTGACCCCGCCTCCAGGCTGCCTTTTCTCCTCCCAGCCCCGCCCCCGGGTCTTCGAGGCCCCGCCCCGAGCCCCGGGGAAGGCGGGTCCTCTGTCGTGGCTGACCCACCCGGCCACTGAGCGCTGCAGGCAGCCAGCGCACCCTAAGGAGTGGGTTGAGCTGCCAGGCGCGCATCTGGACCAGGCTCAGCCATGGATCGGAAGGTGGCCCGGGAATTCCGACACAAGGTCAGAGCTGAGAGGTGCCCGCGCTGGGGACTGGGGGGGGGGGTGAGGGATGGACAAGCACCCTCTCCCTTGTGGGAGGGTTGGGCAGGCTTGGACTTCTGAAGTAGCAAAATGAGGAGGGAACACTAGGAGTCCTGCTGTAAGGGCATGCTAAACTCACCCTCTCCAGAACATGCCTTTCTCCTTTGCCTGGATCCTGACAAAGAACCCAACCGCTGTAAGGGCAAGTCCCTTCCTTACTGGTGTCCTCAGCCCAGGGGTCTGGGCCAGGCAAGGGGGGGAAGAAGGGAGACTGAGCCTTTCTTTACCCTTTGACCTCCAGAGTAACTAGGAGCCCACTGCCAGCACCCGGACCTTTCTACAGGGCCGAGGACAGTTTTAAAACAGTACAGCCAGGCTTCAGGGGAAAGACTAAGGAGGGGCCTGAGCCTGGCTTTGGTCTGTCAGTAGAATCCTGCTTCCCTGAGGGGCCACACTGGTTTTTTAAAATCCTCCAAGACCTCGATTGGAAGTCAGGAACTTCCTAATGTGGAAGTCAGGAACTTCCTAATGTGTTTCCCAGACTGCAGTATCTGCAGAGGACTCAGAAGGCCACTGAGAGGCAGGGACCCAGATGGGGATAAAGCCCGTATCACCAGTACTCCATACCCGAGGCCTAACACCAAGCCGAGCCCCTTCCCAGTTGCGGGAGGTGGGATGCCTAAAGCCCCCTCCCCTCCCTTCCACATGGAGGCCCAGAGATGCCAGAAGCCACGCACTGTGAGGCCACAGAGCTTAGGCCCCACGGCAGGGATCAACCAATCCCTCACTTAAAATGTGTTCTGAGCACCCGTCTTGTGACAGTCCCCGTCTGCTCCCTCATGTGACTGTCCTGTGGGTGGGAGGCAGGCCTTAGGCACAGAGCAGTGGGATCAGGAAGAGAGGATGCTTGGGGTCCGGCTCCCACTCCCAGCGATGAAAAGCGGCGGAAAGCTGAGCACCAGCGGGAGCTGGTGAATGCCAACCATTTGGGTGAGTAGTGAGCTGTGAGCCCAGGGATGTGGGGAGACAGCTCAGCCGCAGTCAGCATTTCTGAGTGTAGGTTTCAGCCACCCACTTTCAGGGCCCTGGCCCTGTCTGAGCTTGAATTTCTCTTTCCTGGCCTCTGGCTGGAAGTAACTGACTCTTTCCTTTCACTTTCTAATAATGCTGTCCTTACGCGCTCTTCACCTCTGTGGAGAGACTCACGCCCAGGTACCCGGCGCCCGCTTGACCCCACAGTCACCCCAAGTCTTGCTTTCCTGGTTCTAGGGGGCCTCTGCATTTCCCTGCCCAGGCTCCTCTGAGTCATTAGCTATTAATGTCCCCATGTCACGGGCAGGGCAAGTATCTTAGTGACCAGGGCCTGGGCTGGACTTTGTACTCTGCCATCTCAGTTATAGCCACAGACGTGCCCTACCAGGGTGCGCGACATCGGGACGGAGAGGGAAGATTCAGTAGAGACAACGACGGCAGGCCGAGTGGAATTTACCGCTTGCTGCTGCTTGCGCTATAGACCCCCTTCCTGAGTGCTTTAGGCAAACTCACTCTGGAACAGAAGTTTGCAGTCTAAATCTTTAGTTGCTAGACGTAGTGTTTAAGGTAATGTATTGTCACGGATGACGCTGGGTGACCTAAAAGTTACTTGTCCTGTCTGTGACTCAGGTCTGAAACCCGTGAATTGGGCATACTGTTTAACTAATAACATTACCATGACTGCTGAATGAGGTGTGTGTGTGTGTGTGTGTGTGTGTGTGTGTGTGTGTGTGTGTGTGTGTGTAGGAGGCTTATGTAAATCGGGCTTTTGGGGAATCTCAATCCTCACCCCTGCCACTTCACTAACACAGAGGCCTTGAGCAGGCCATTCAATCTCCGAGCTTTTGTTTCCTTCTCTGTGACGGGGTGGGTGCCTATGCGAGACAGGAGAAGCTAGGAATTTGAGTGCAGGATGCTCTGGTTCCCCAGCCAGAGTCTGCATTACTGTAAAGATTCTCTCCAGCTGTTGCTCCTACTGCCTTCCGTGGTCCAGGCCCAAAAGCAGCCAACAGCACTTACAGCACTCGAGGGAACAGCCTTGGGCTGGAAGAGCCAGGCCAGGATGGCCAGGGACCAAGGCCTCTCCCCGATGGAGCCTTGGAGCAGCAGCTTTCAAAGAAGCCTCTTTCTTTGCTCCCAGCAGCACTCAAGCTGCAGAAGCCTGGTTACTCATTTGCTCAGAAAATGTTTATTGCCTCCCCAGCAACCACACATTTATGAGCAGCTCTGGTGTACCCTGCCCCAGGCCCAGTGACCAGAGGCCAGTCAAACAAGGGAGGGGCGGATGAATGAGAGCCGAGGAGTCCGCCCTTCCCTTCTAGGCTGGCTGTGCATTCATTCATTCGTTTGTTTATTCATTCATTTATGCAGGTGTGCAGCAAGCACTCTCTGGCCTCCTAATACATGCCAGGCAGAGTTCTAAGCACTGAAGAGCAGAACAAAGCCCTGCCCTTATCAGGAGCCCTGATGGGGGAGACAGTTACCACGGAAACTAACAGTATCTTACGCTAGGGTGCTGTGATGAATGCTGGGAGAAATGTAACCCCGTGCGTGGGGGTGGCGTGGGGTGGGGGCTATAGAAACCAGCAGGTGGTATGTTGTGTATAGCCACCAGGAAGACCTCTCTAGAGACGTGACATTTGAACCTGGGGAAAGAGGGAGACACCATGTGTTGCACATGAAGGAGGAAACAGTAGAAGATGCAAAGAGGGAAGTGTGCGCCTGTGTGCTTCAGAATAGCAGGCAGGACTGTGGGAGGAATTGCATAGCACAGTCAGAGAGTACACAGTTCAGCGGTTAATTGAGAGTGGTTTCCATTTGAATGTGATTGACCCTGTGGCGCCGAGGTGGAAAGAGGACTTTACTCAGTAGGGACGCGTTGGTGAATGCCTGTTGGTTATGGTTGGAGGTGGAGCCTGATGGATCGGCTGGGGGTGTGACTGTGACTGAGGTAAGGCTGGAGGGGACAGAGCAAACCTGTGTCCCTTTGGGAGGTCTGAAATTTGAGGACTGTGGGAGCCAGAGGTGAGGGCTCAGGAGGTCTTGGGGTAGGAGTGGCATTTAAGCCTTGGACTGATGAGGTCACCCAGAAGACTGAAGACGGGGAGAAGGCCCAGAATGGCACAAGGGAGCTAGAGGTGCAATCCCAGGCCAGGATGCCACATCCCAGCTGAGCCACACTCCCAGCTCCCTTTACTTTTATGTTTTGAGAGCAGTTCTTATGTAGCCTAGGTTGGCTGGCTTCGAACTCCCTATGTATTAGAGGACTGACCTTGAACTATTTTTTTTAAGTTAGGATTTCTCTGTGTAGCAGTCCTGGCTGTCCTGGAATTCACTTTATAGACCAGGCTGGCCTCAAACTCACAGACATCCACCTGCCTCTGCCTCCCTGGGATTAAAGGCAAGTGCCACCCCCATCCTGCCTCCCCGGTACTAGAGCTATAGACACTCTTGGAGGGTGTCTTTGTACTTTTTATTTGGGGATAGGACCTCGCTAACTTGCCTAAGCTGGCCTTGAACTCTCTCTAGCCCAGATAGGACTTGAATTTGTAGCAATCCTACCTCAGTCACTTAAGCATCTGGGACGATAGCACAGTACCACCAGGCCCAACTGAGACTCCAGGAAAGAGGAAGGATATATCCACGACCTTTGTGGTGAAGGTTTATAGGGGTATTTTCACCCCAAACTCACCTAGTTGTCTACATTAAATGTAAACAGCTTTTCACATGTCAAACACACTTCAATAAAGTGTCGTTTTTATTCATTAAGGTGGAAGATGTTCCCTTTGGTTTTAAATATTAGCTTGCCACAACCTGAAATCACCTGGAAAGAAACTTACTTGAGGAACTGAGTGGATTAGAATAGCCTATGGGCTGGTCTGTGGGGATTGTCTTGGATTGGCCTATGGGGTGGTCTGTGGGGATTGTCTTGGCTTGGCCTATGGGCTGTCCTGTGGGGATTGTCTTGGATTGGCCTATGGGCTGGCCTGTGGGGATTGTCTTGGATTGGCCTATGGGCTGGTGTATGGGGATTGTCTTGGATTGGCCTATGGGCTGTCCTGTGGGGATTGTCTTGGATTGGCCTATGGGCTGGCCTCTGGGGAATGTCTCGGTTGTTAATTGAGGCAGGAAGGCTCACCACCCACTGTGGGTGGCACCATTTCCTGGGTAGGAGGCTCTGAACAGTGTAAGAGAGAGATGACAGCAGCTGAGCATAAGACAGCTAGCAGCAAGGACACATTTATTTCTATGTCTTTGACTGTGGATGCAGGCTGACTAGCTGCTTTGGATTCTAGCTTGACTCCCTTCCAGTGATGGAGTTCAGTCTGGGATTGTTAGCAGAATTAACCCTTTCTCCATCTAAGTTGCTTCTGGTCGTTAGAGTGTTTTCATCACAGCAACATAAATGAAACTAGAACAGAAGATAATAAAACAAGGGTCAAATAAAGCTGGAGAATTTATTGTGTGGCGGGAAGGCTGGGCCTTTACCCCACCTATTTACTCTTCCCTACTTTTACTTAATAAACATGTATGGCCGCCTGCTCTTCTAGGGACCACCCTCAACTCGTCCCGTGTCAGCTCACTGAATTAATGATGAAAACAATTACCCTCAAAGATGAAACTGAGGCAGGGAGAGGTGCAGATACCGTCCAGGAGGGTTTGCTGGCCCTGCCCCCTCCCCCCCACCCCGCCACACACACACACACACACACACACACACACACACACACACACACACTACACACACACACATACACACACACTACACACACACACACATACACACACACATACACACACACTACACACACACCACACACACACACACACATACACACACTCACACACATACACACACACACATACACCACACACACACACACACACACATACACCACACACACACACACACATACACACACACACACACACACACACACACACACACACACACACACACACACACACTCACACACACACACACACAGTTTACGGGCTCACACAGCTGTGGGTGGGGGTCTTTCTTTTCAAGGGGTCCTTTGCACCTGTGTGCAGAGTAGTACTCATAGGACCCTGGGCTGCCCAGGGCATAGCCTGAGCGCATTCTGCCAGGTGACCGGGACAGGTCAGAACAATGCCTGAGTCCTTACTGTCTATGCCTGGCTCTAGGAATACCGAAGAACGGAATCCTGACCCCTAAATTGTCAAGGGTCTTTCGTTTCCTACCCCAACTTTCTAGTCTCCAGTTGGTGCATGTTGTGTCACCCATGAGGGCACCTCAGCATGCAGGAGATGCCATCCTCCAGAGCAACAGGAGGGAGATTCCCTTCCCCGTCCTCTCCCTCCTTTTCCCACCATCTAGAATCAGACGAACTGCCTCCCTCCAACTCAGCAGACAGGGCTCTTTTGCTCCCCCTAAAGATCAGAGCACTGGAGTTCAAAGTGTCACTTAACAGGTGTTTCAGTTTTTTTCTTCCTGTGGACCAGTTCAAGAGGTGGGGGGGGGGGGAGCTGGGTATCAAACCCAGAGTCTCATGTATGCCAGGCCAGCACTCTACACTGAGCCAGCCTCCCCTCCCCCCAAAGCTTTGACGAGTGTCTGGAGTGGTGGGTAAACAAAGAGCGCAGCTTTCTGAGTTTGAGGTTTTGAGGTTAGCCTGATCTACTTATTAAGTTTTAGCTCAGCCAGGGCTACATAGTGAGACCTTGTCTCAACAACAAACAAACAAAAACAGTAGAAAGGAGAGAGCTGAGGGTTAGAGAGAGACTTCTCTAAGGCAAAGGTTTGGATGTTGGAGCCTGAAGGGGGCTTGAGTGCTCTTCGCCCTGGAAGACCTGAGCCCTGTTACACATGACACAACAGCACAAGTGTGGGCTTGGCATCGGGCCTGGGTTCAAATCCCAGCTCTGTTTGTTAGCTGTGGCCTTGGGTCACCGCTGTGATATTCTGTGTAATAATGTAAGAATAAAGGTCGCACGGGGCTTTGAACAAAGGTCACAGGGCTCCTGGGTGTCTTGCAAGAATCTTCCCCTTCTGTCCCCATGGCTCTTCTTCTTGAAGAGTATGGGCAGTCCAAGAGGCAGGGACTAATGAATCCACTCAAGGCTTATTTATTGAGTAGTTAATCTGCGTTAGTCATGAGGAATGTGCACCGAAGCTGACCACGTTTTCTTCTAGTAGACAAATTCCAAAACATTACAAACCCAAGTTACAAATGATTATTCCAGCAGAGCTGAAAATGTTCCCAGAGGTGGGAATCGGTTGGTTAGTCGGCGGGAGAGACGGCCTCTGTGGGAAAGAAGTCAGCCATGACGGTGAAATGGGGAGCAGGGGACAGCACGGGCCTAAACCAAGGGGTGGAGGGGGCGGGGTCTGGCTTACACAAGGAGCTAAAAGGAGACCCACACAGCCAGGGAGAGTGGCAGACTCGGACAAGGACTTGGCTAAATCAAGAGAAGGGGCTTGATGTTTTTTGTTTGGTTGGTTGGTTGATTTGTTTTGCTGTTTTATGATGGCAGTCGACTCTAGAGCCTCGTGTGTGACAGTCAGACCCTCCAACACTGAACTTCATCCTCACCTCCTGGCTTTGATTTTACATGTGTCGAGAAACTATGAAACACTCAAGTGGCATTATCTTATATATGAAGATTGTTCTGGTCCTAGGGGATTCAGTACCATCTATGATTCCCTTTCCCCATCACCTATCCTCCCCATCGCCTATCCCTGAAGTAAGGAGGGGGGATGGACTGGGGGAGCTTCGGGAGTCCCTGTCACACACAGTTTGAGCCCTTGGAGCTCAGCTGGGAACACAGCCTTCTGGGATCCTCCTGTTCTCAGTCAACTGCTCCAGTAAATATAGGAGGAAGGGGACTTCCAGACAGAAACTGGAAATCTGTATTTCCTGCTCAGGTTCAAAGTCCCGAGGGCGGAGCCTCAGGGTCCTCTCCACAGGGATGGACAGACTCTCCAGGGTCTTCCAAAATCCTTCAGGTACCTGTAGAGAAGTATGGCCGCCCAGGCCCTGCTCCAGGCCCCGGCAGGCAGGAGAGCACAGCTTTTGCAACAGCTCCTCCTCTAAAGGCAGACAGGACCACAATGCTAACCCTGGAGACTAGAGGAGAGGAAGTCCCGATGTCCCCGCCAGCACCTGCTTGCCCTGCTGATTAATCTTGGGCTAAAGAGAAAGCCAGGGTGCCGCCCTTGGAGATTTGCCCTGAATTTGGGGCTCCTGGATCCCAGCTCCCCAGGGATAGGGGTGCTTAATGAAACCTCACCGGAACATGACCTTGGAGACCCAGCTCTTGACGTCAGCAAAAGCTGGAGTGATGTAACCTAATCCTCCCCCTGTGGGGGCACCCGGGATGGAGAAGGAGAGGCCAGGAGGCTGACTAGTGGTCAGAACTCAAGGCCAGGCCGGGCCAGGGCAAAGCACCCCAGTCTGGGCAGCACTGAGGGGGTGGGTGGTAGGGTGCTTCTGGTAGGTGGGATGTGTTATCTGAGCGAGTGGCCCAAATCCTTCCTCAAGGCATTTATCCGCCACTACAGCCACCATCAGGTGAGACTGTGGCTTCTTCCCGACAGACTCAGGTGGTATAGCCATGAGGGAGGCAGCGGTAACACAGGAGTGCGCACTGTTGAACGGGGGTCTGTGTGCACATGTGTTTTCAACCTTGCATGTGCCTCTGTCATGTTGCCTTGGGGACAAGGTGTTTCTGAGCTATTCCGGGTGGTTCTATACAGGTCTGATGTGTCAGGCAGTGTGGCCCCTGGTTCTCCTCTCCTCTTCCTTCCTGAGCCTCAGGAACTGCTGTGGGACTCTGGACTGGGACCTCTCCTCCCCAGGTCTCTGTGGGCACGCTGGGGGCTCATGGGACCTGGAGCCATGATTCTGCTTTTTTGGTCTTTCAGGTGGACTTTCTAATTGAAAATGATGCAGAGAAGGATTATCTTTATGATGTGCTACGCATGTACCACCAGTAAGTGTGTGTAGCCAAGCCCAGACAGACCATCTGAATCCTGGCGGTGGCTCACGGCCTAAGACAGCTCAGGCTCCGGCTCTGGGCCCCGGGACCCATGTATATGTTGCTTACATGCTCACAGCTCCAGTGTCTGTTCACATGAAACTTCTGATTTGGTCTGGGCTAGGGTTTAGGGGTATACAGCGAGCAAGAAAGACACTAACGTCTGCCCTCAGGATGCTTCCAGTGTGATGGGGTAGCAATGAGTGCCCGCATAGGTTCAACAGAATATGAATGTTAGGATAGAGCGATAAAGCCAGCTGTCCCCGGGCCACCTCCCCTGTCTCTGGTCATCCACTTGCTTGGGATTCATTTAGTGTGTGTGTGTTTATAAGCTCTGTTAGGGCCCAGAGGTGCAGTGGGTGGGGCAGAGGTCACAGCCAGGGTGATGCCTCAGACACTCTCCCACCTCTGACATTCCCAAAGGACTATGGATGTGGCTGTGCTCGTGGGAGACCTGAAGCTGGTCATCAATGAGCCCAACCGCCTGCCCCTGTTTGACGCCATCCGGCCCCTGATCCCACTGAAGCACCAGGTGGAGTATGACCAGCTGACACCCCGACGTTCCAGGTGCGTCCCCGGGCCAGGCCTGGGTGCTGTGCTGGCTGCCAGGGAGGGGCCAGCCTGGGTGCTGAGCTGGGCCGTCGCCAACCCCCCATCCCTATAACAGGAAGCTGAAGGAGGTGCGCCTGGACCGTCTGCACCCAGAAGGCCTCGGCCTCAGTGTGCGTGGGGGCCTGGAATTTGGCTGTGGACTCTTCATCTCCCACCTCATCAAGGGCGGCCAGGCAGACAGTGTTGGTCTGCAGGTGAGTCGAAAGAGCCAGAAGAATAGGGTGGGGATCTCAGGTGCCCTGTCTCCTCCCCCGTGGCACAATATGGACATCCATTTTCTTAAGGCTTTGGGGAAGGAGGAGGCCAAGTGGTGGTCTGATGAGTGAAAGTCTTCAGGATGCAGGAGAACGGTGTGTGTGTGTGTATGTGTGTGTGTGTCTATGTGAGTCTGTGTGTGTCTCTATGTGTGTGCAAGTCTGTGTGTGTGTGTCTAAGTTTCTGTGCATATGTCTGTGTGTGAATCTGTGGAGTGTCTCTGTGTGTGTGTATGTCTGTGCCTGTGTGTGTGTGTCTGTCTGTATGTGTCTCTGTGTATGTATGTGTGTGCCTGTGTGTCTGTGTGTGTATGTGTCTTGTGAGTCTCCGTGTATGTCTGTGTGTCTGTGAGTCTCTATGTGTGTCTCTGTGTATGTATGTGTGTGCCTGTGTGTCTGTGTGTCTGTGAGTCTCTATGTGTGTCTCTGTGTATGTATGTGTGTGTGTGTGTGTCTGTGAGTCTCTATGTGTGCCTCTGTGTATGTATGTGTGTGCGTGTGTGTCTGTGAGTCTCTATGTGTGTCTCTGTGTATGTATGTGTGTGCGTGTGTGTCTGTGTGTCTGTGAGTCTCTATGTGAGTCTCCGTGTATGCATGTCTGTGAGTCTCTATGTGAGTGTCTGTGTCTCTTTGTGCCTGTGTCTGTCCTCACACACACCAGGTCGACACTCCACCATGGAACTCTGCTTTGCCCTTCCCATTTTCTTGGGTCAAGTTGGGAACCTGACTGCTGCCTCTTGCCTCTGCCACCGAGCCCCTCCCCAACTCCCCTACTTCCTGAAGGAGGAGCAGAGTTAGGGCAGGCACCTGCAGCTTGGTACCGATCACTTTTTAGTCTATGCGGAGGGACATAGACGCTGCTTCTGGGATGTCCCGTTCAGAGCCTCATCCGGCTGTTGGGGAAATGGGAGGGAAATGAGCCGGTGATCACCACACCCTGTGACACCAGGGCTGTGAGAGGACCAGTCGGTATAGAGGGGGAGATTGGTGAGCACCTCCAACAAGGCAGTACAGATCAGTGAATCATTTTAGGGGTCCGCAGAGACTCAGAGGGCAGCAGAGCCACACCAGCAGCCCAGGTTCCTCCCCTGTGGGACAGGCAGACCTCCAGGTCTCAGAGCTGTTTCTGTCTCTCCGGGTATGTCCAGAGAGTTTGTTATCAGCATCCCCATGGGGGGACAAAACAGCCTCCAGGGGGCTCCAGGGCTAATGGTACAAGACACCAAGGAGGAGGGGCGGGGACAGCAAGCTGACAGGCAGGGCTTTGTCCACAATCCCCGTCTCAGGGCTCTCAGTACCGTCTGAAATTTCAGCCCCTTCATTGTTCTTTTCCTCTGCGGCACATTTTCCAGCCGAGAAACACAGCCAGCCTCGAGTGCACAATGAGCTCCCCTCTTGATGTCGGCTGGGCCCCCTCTTTTCCAGAGTGAGCTCTCGGCTGAGGACAGCACTTCCCAGCAGAGCCCCAGGAAACCTAGACATCCAACTTGCCACCTGCTCCTCGGGCTTATGAAATACCAGCCCCTTCTCTGGGGCTCTTGGGCCCATCTCTTCTTTGTCCCACTGTCCCGCAGATCGTCATGTTACTGTGATCCTCATACAAAGGCTCTTTTTCAGGGTTCTGTGTAGAGCAAGGGGTAGAGGGAAGTTGATCCTGCAACCCTCCCCAGGGGCCGTGTGGAAATCTTTCTGACTAGGGTCCTGGGCAAGTTCCTATAGTAACAACTCAAGAGGAGCTAGGACAAAACTGCCTTCATCCAGTGACTGACGCAGGGTCCCCGTTTCTCACGCCGGAGGACAGCACAGGGAAGATTCTAGAAGGCAGGAGGAATTTGACCTGAGAGTTTGGGTGCCCGGGGTGGGGGGCTTGATTGAACCTACAGTAGGACCTAGTCCTGGGACTTCAGCCGTGCTGCTCCTGTCCCCTCCTGGAGACTTGAGATCTTTGCAAACCTCCTTTATCTTGAACTATGTCCTTTACTCACATAAGTGTGCAACTGGCTGCTTGCTCATGTAGAAAATGGTACTCCAGGCCTTTCCTGTCCCAGCTGTAAAATGGGCAGAGTAATCCCTGCCTTCTTGTGGGACTCGGGGCTCTGACCACACGGGAACTGCCGCCAGGCTGGGCCACACGCCCTTCTTTTCCAGACACCCAAGGGCCAGCATGCAATGTCTGTCACAGAGTCCTGACTACATTCTTTGCTCACTGGGTGACTTTGAGCAAATCGCTCCCCCTCCCTGAGCTTCTGTTTCTCCACAGCGTCTCTGCGGTCCCCACATAAAGACCTTACCGCAGATTCCATGCTGAGCAGATACACACGTCCCTGCCCTTTGGGTTGTAAACACGGGTTCGAGGAACGTCACGGATGTTCTCTTTAAGTCAGTGTCCCTGGAAATGTAGAAATTCTCTGTGACACCTCCTCTCAGGACACTGAGAAGGTGGGTGTCTGTGTCCCTTTCCTGGTGGCAGTGTAGGCCTACTGCAGTCTGGGAGCTCACCTGAAGCCCGCGTTCCCTCAGAGTCCAGCCTGAGTCTCACACTTGTGCTAGCCTGTCTCCAAGAGACCTGTGTGGTCTCAGTGAAGTCCGTAGCCTCAGTCTGCAGGACACCTGTGTCCTGCTCCTGTGTGGCAGCTCCTGCCTTTGTGGTCTTGGGCAATACATCATCCATACCACACCCCAACCCACCCTGTCACCTACCCCTACCGCACTGCCTTCTCTTTCATGAGATGTTGATGTCCAAAGATCCTTTGGCTCTTTGGTTCCATATAAATCCTCAAGGCCAAGTGCTTAGAGGAGGCAGCAGCGATGGCCGGCAGGGGGCAGTCTCGCCATGATGTGCCTCTTAGAGCTGGCTCTACAGCTGTCAATAACCACTTTTTAAGAAGCTGCTATGGATCCCATACTGCCTGGCCTTACACACATTACACATATGTTTGTTTAATTCTCAACAGCTTGTTTTATATAGGAGAGAAACTGTGGTTCAGAGAATTCAAGAGACTTGACTCAAGTCACGTACCTAATAAAAATAAGCAACGATTGGAACGCCCAGAGCCCTCCCTGTGTTCACACTCAGTTCTTTGCTTGCTCCCAGAGCCAAGGTTCAGAAGTCAGTTTAATGTCATTGCGTTTCCCTGTGATGGAACAAAGGAGACTGTGCACTGGTGTTAGTGACGTGAGCTTGGGTCAAGAGCCATAGGTCCCCACTCTGGCTCACACTGGATGCCGTTAGTAATGGACAGACAAGAGTCGTGCCTCCTGCCTCAGGCATTCCCCCCACCCGGGGCTGCTTCCCCCCACCCCGGGCCTTGGAACTAAAGTGTTGCCTGCCTTGGATCCCTCCACTGCTGGAGGGCAGCTCGGCTATGACCTGGTTCAAGAGCACAGATAAAAGCTTTTGCTGGTTGCCAGCCCTCTCTGGGGCTGCAAGCATCTGGCAGTGGGCTCACTCCGCTGCTTGGCATCCTACCCCATGCTTGTCTCTTCTCTCTGTGCCAAGGTAGGGGACGAGATTGTCCGGATCAATGGCTATTCCATCTCCTCCTGTACCCACGAGGAAGTCATCAATCTGATCCGCACCAAGAAGACTGTGTCCATCAAAGTGAGACGTAAGTGAGGCCAGACAGGACCAGAGGTCTGTGACAGGGGTGGGCTGTGGGCATCAGGGCCCCGAACCCGGAGCTTCCCTAACATGCTGTGTTTTCCCGCAGACATCGGCCTGATCCCTGTGAAGAGGTAAGCAGGCTCGTCTGCGAGTTGCACTGCAGGCCCAGACTCCTGGATGCCCTGACTCTCGCTGCTCCTGTGCTGGGGGAGAGGTGGGCAGTGGGGTGGGGTGACAGTTCCACACACCCAAACCCCTCAGATGCATTTATTGGCTCCACTTTCTGTGTCCCCTTCTCCTCAGCAATCCCGAGGAGCCCCTCAAATGGCAGTATGTGGATCAGTTTGTGTCGGAGTCTGGGGTAAGAGACCCTTCGATAAGGGCTGGGCAGCTGGCCTTAAAGAAGGGATGGTTCTGCAAATGTATTCTCTGGGGCTTCACATAGGCCCGCGGGGCACCTTGAATACCCACCCTATGGTGTGGTGGACCTCCAGACCCACACTCCAGGGATGCAATGGCAGTGTGGTCTCTGTGAAGGTGGAACCTTTATCCAAAAGTCTCAAGCACGAAGAGGCGGCTTGAGCTCATGTAGACCCGGTAACCAGCTTCTGCCCCTCCTTCAGGGTGTGCGAGGTGGCTTGGGCTCTCCTGGCCATCGAACAACCAAGGAGAAGAAGGTGTTCATCAGTCTAGTCGGCTCCCGGGGCCTGGGCTGCAGGTGGGTAACAGGCATGCCTGGGCTCAGTTGCTGGTTTTAGGTGGGTGGCAGGCATGCCTGGGCTCAGTGACAGCCAGTAGACCCCAGACTTCCCAGTACCGTCTCTGACTTTCCTCATTACTGCTGCTGCGGACTCTTGCCTTGTGCGCTGGGGATGATAAGGAACTTGAGGCCCAGAGCTGAGTCACCTTTCCTGGATGAGCCCTTCAACCACTGCAAATGACACTGTCCAGTCCTCCTGTCACCAATGGTCTGGAAATCCTTCCTTAAGAGGGACCAGGGACCCAGGCCTGCAATCCTAACACTGGGGAGGCAGAGGCAGGAAGATCTCTGAGGTTAGCCTTGGGTAGCGACCCTGTTCCGTAAAGTTAAACAAGAAGCCGCCACACACAGGAGCCAGGGGATTGAGTAGGTTTTGGTCCATGTGGGAATCTCCGTTGAGCATGCATGTGCTCCTCCAAGCCATGCGTCAGCTCTCAGGCTTGGGCCAGTGACTGAGTGAGCCCCAGGGCACCGTGAGCTTCAGGCTCCTCCGAAACCATGTACTGTTATGAAGAAAGCAGAGTAGCAAGCTCGGTGCCCTGCGGGTAGTACACAGCTGGTAAACGTTACTCATTAGTTAAGTCGTTGTTATTTGTTTGCATTTGCACTTACTGAACACTTTTGTAAATGACTTTGAAAGTTTTTAAAGTTTTTGTTTATATATGTGCATGTATGTGTATGTCTGTCTGCATGTATGTCTGTGCACGTGAGTGGGGGTGCCCACTGAGGTTAACAGCACGCACTGGGTTCCCTGAAGCTGGAGTTACAGGCAATTGTGTGCTATCTGACATAACTGCTGAGCCATCTTGTCAGACCCAGAGATGTTTTGTTTTGTTCTGTTTTGATTCTGAGTCAGGGTCTCACTGTGTAGCCCTGACTGGCCTTGAACTCACAGAAATCTGTTTGCCTTTGCACCCGAGTGCTGGGATTAAAGGATTATGCCACTGTGCCCAGCTCTGTTATGGCTTTTATTGTCTGTCCTGGAGTGTGAGGATGTAGCTTAGCCGGTAGAGTGCTTGCCAAACATGCTTAAAGGCCGCTTTCCGTCCTTAGCACCGCGCACGCCGTGCACCGTGGTGCATACCTATAAATCTAGCACTTGGAAAGTGGAGGCAGGAAGACCCGAAATCCAAGGCTGTCCTTGGCTGCATAGTGAGTGTGACCTTAGTCTGTCTCAAAAAATAAAAACAAAATTAAAAGTCCCTTCTTTTCTGGGAGATGGCCGCCTAATATAGACGCTAACCACATAGATAGTTATAATATTGTGTGATGAAGAGCTACCCCCTGAGTCAGGGATGGTAAATAAGGTTCCTACCTGTACCGTCTCTCATCAGTTAACAGTGGTGTCCTGGGGTACTGTTCTGTGAAAGGTTCTAAGTCTGCCTCTAGCTTAGAGACTGAGTGGGAAAGAGTTTTGTGATTGATTAGTGATGTCTGCCACAGGCCTGGGAGAGGAAATAACAGTACAAGCACCATCCTAGCTATTTATAGTTTAGAAGCCCTAATAACTCTGGAGGCAATTAGCTTAATCAAGGTCTGGTGAAAATCTTATAGTCATAAGGAATGACAGGAAGGTTCCAGAAGGAAAAAAACCAGCATGTGTGGTATGTTGGGTGAAGGGCTGAGGAGATGAAGTCTGCGAGTTTTCTGTGACTACTGCCTGGTGCAGCAGCGGCAGTCGGGCCTTGGGTCTGTGGATGACCTGCATCCTGGGGGCTGGCTGTGCAGACAGAGGACCACAGGCTGGCCGTTGAGAATAAGCAGTGCTGAAGGGATGAGTGCTGAGCCTCACCCATCTCTGCATCCCGCAGCATCTCCAGTGGCCCCATCCAGAAGCCTGGCATCTTCATCAGCCATGTGAAGCCTGGCTCCCTGTCTGCAGAGGTGGGGTTGGAGGTAAGTGTTGGATGACGGAGGGACAGGGGGTGCACACTGACAGATTCGTGCCTTCCCACATAGCCCTTTCCTAGCCAGCACTGGCTGGCCACTCCCGGGGGATCTCCAATGGGAAAGGCATTGCAGGGAGGGGACGTTGGACCCCTCTGATTTCTTCTTCAGCCAGCTCTGGCAGCTATTGGTCCTAAGTCTGTGGGTGTGGTGGTAGTGTCAGAGTTGGCATTCTGGGTTCTAAGCCCTATCATAACTCTGAGGGCGAGGCACCATTGGGGAGAGCAAGAGCAGAGACACTGGTTCTGCCAAGGCTGCGTACTTACAACGCAGGGCTAGGAGTCAAACCCGCGTGGCCTTCCGTCAGAGCTGTGACTCGTAATTGCTTCTTGAGACAAATGCCTCATCTACAAGATAAGGATGCTAGAACCTTCCTTCTAGAGTTGTTGTATAAATTAGACTGACATTTAGGCTGGATCTGCTCCAGACACATAAGGTTGATCAATAAATGTCAGCTATGACTGCTACTATAATGAGAGTCAACAAAGCCTGTGCTGTATGGGAAGCCCAAAGCGTTCTGTGTCCATTAACCAAACCTTGTAACGGATATGTCGTAATTTAGTAAAAGATATTAACTTGTAGTAGTATGATATTTGATAGCCAATAAGACCATTTCGGACTGGAGGGGTTCCAGGCTGAGCTCGAGGGCCTCCCAGAACCCTATCAGAGCGTGCCACCTGGTCTGTTCCCTGGAAAGAGTTAGAATTTGGCTGCTGACTGCCAGCCTATATGTCTGGCATGCCAGGAGACGTTCCTGCAGATGAATGTAGGGATCACACGCACGCTCACACACACACACACCCGGACCCTCTTCTGTTTCTCCCCCAGACAGGAGACCAGATTGTGGAAGTCAATGGCATCGACTTCTCCAACCTGGACCACAAGGAGGTAAGACGTGGGGTCCTCCCCATACAGTTCTTCCTTCCAGCACTGCGGTGGCCGAGACCCTTCTGCTCCCCGCCCGCATTGCTGCAGTCTGACGGTCAGGCCCCACCGACTGTTCCCCTGTCTCCACAGGCCGTGAATGTCCTGAAGAGTAGCCGAAGCCTCACCATCTCTATCGTAGCTGGAGCTGTAAGTCCGGAATGAGGGGATGGCGCCCCACCCCCGTGGCCACTGACCAGCCCTGTGACGGGATGCCGGATTCCCCAGGGCTGATCTCCCCCACCCGACAGGGCCGGGAGCTGTTCATGACAGAGCGTGAACGGCTGGAGGAAGCACGGCAGCGGGAGCTGCAAAGGCAGGAGCTGCTCATGCAGAAGCGGCTGGCAATGGAGTCCAGCAAGGTCCTCCAGGAGCAGCAGGAGATGGAGCGCCAGTGAGTGTCCTGCTGGCGAGCCTGCCTGCGCCCATCCCAAACGCACTTGACCCCTGCCCGCTTGTCCTGGGACAGTTGCAGTCTTGCTGTCGTGCCCTCCGTGGCAGATTAGGGTGTCCATCCTGTTCCTCAGACAGCCTGGCTCCTCGCTAAAGAGACCTGGTTTTCAGACGCGGGTGCTACACGAGAGGCTCCCGCTAGCTAAGTGAGCATGTGTCATGCCTACCGTGTTGCCCTGTTCAGGACTTACGCTGCTGGTTTAGCTCCCGTGGTTTCCCTGGAAGGTAGATGGGATCAACCCATTAGACAGGCAAGAAGGCTGAGGCTTGGTGAGGTGAAGCACAATCCCAGGTGGCCAGCCTGGGATGCTCATCTATACGGTCAGGGTCAGGAGTCTGGCAGTGCCCACAGGGGCATCGGCCTGTGGTGAGAAGCCCCTCCTCCACATGTTTGAAATAGCGGGATGAGAAAATAAACAGGATAAGCAACTCGGATCAAAACCACTGCCAACATACCAACTGTGGTGCGTTTGGGGTGCTTTCTAAGTACGTAGAAAGTGGAAGAGGGCAACATCGTCTCCATCACAGGATTAGCCCGGTGAACGGTGCCTGCTTTACCTGGGTGGACCTGCTGCCTGCTCCCATGGCACAGAATCTCTGTCCCGCAGCGCAGATGGAATTAACCCAGAGCACAGGGCTCCGCCTTTGCAGCCACAAGTAGCGCTGACTCTGGGCACACACTCACACGGGCCAACCTCTGTTTGTTTCAGGAGGAGAAAGGAAATCGCCCAGAAGGCTGCTGAGGAAAATGAGAGATACCGGAAGGAGATGGAGGAGTGAGTGTGTGGGGTCCATCCCGAGCGCCATGGCTGCCTGCCAAAAACAGACACAGCCGTAGTTACTGACATTGCACCCATGCCACATGCGACACCTCACACGGCGTTACATGGGCAGAAGCCTCAGGGACTTCTCAGGTGGGAATTGCCGGGCTGTCCATTCCCGGATACTTGTGTCAGTCATTTGACATACCCTGGAGGGTCACACGAGCAGTCAGTGGAACTGTCACCATTAGAACATCAGCGATGTTCTCTTTGTGGGGTCCAGGTTCACTAGTCCTGGGTGCTGGGTAAGTGTCCTGGTCTGTTCTGATAGATTTCATGCACCCGTGTACCCATATGCTCCCAGCCTGCTTTGCTAAGTTTAGAGGTGTCACCCCTCGACTCTTAGGAGTGTGCTCTCATGGTTGGTCCTGGACACGTGGTAGTATCTACGTGTCCAAGTCATCCCACCCCCGCATTCTTACTCAAAATAAGCAGACGCGGCTTTGTGTGATGGAGTCACTCAGGGCAAGGCAAGCCTGCTCTCAGCGCTCGACCTAAGCGTGTTCACGGGTGTGGCAAGCCACCCGCAGCCCTGCTGACTGTACGATAAATCCCCTTTTCCTGCAGCCCCTCTAACTCTAGCCTTTCATCTCAGTGTACCCAGAGCAGTTGCTTAGTTCAGACCTCCCGCCGCAGCGGTGATCCTAGCTCGGGCTAGGGCTGTGCAGCTTCCTTCCCAAGCTGGCCAGGGTCCCCTGGGGGCAACAGGTGAGCCTTTGAAGGTTCTGCCTCCAGTCACAGGTGTGGGGTCTCATTTCAGGATCATGGAGGAAGAAGAGAAGTTTAAGAAGCAGTGGGAAGAAGAATGGGGCTCAAAGAATCAGCTCATCCTGCCTAAAACCATCACCGCAGAGGTGCACCCAGCGCCCCTTCGAAAGCCCAAGTGTATGTATAACCTGTGTGGGACAGGGGAGGGGGCCCTTCCAGGGCCTGAGGTCAAGGGGCTAGACATCCCCACTCATCAGCAGCTCCCCAGGTGACTACCCCAGGGCTGTCTGGGTTGTCAGGAAGACACAGCGCACAGCGCTTGTCAGGGACCATCAAGTGGAGCCTCGGGCTAGGAGGGTCCTGCGTGCCCTGCTTGTCAGGGGTCTGGTTCATGCATCAGCTCCCACCCACACCACCCCAGGTGTTTACGATGCTGTAGAGGGGACAGGGAGCTCAGCATGTGTGGAACTGGCTTGTAGGATGACTACAGGAGCTTGCTGAAGGCCATGCTGTCTTCTGGCCTGGTTCTGAACTGGTGGTTGAAGGTTGCCCGGCAACTAAGGGAGCAGCTGGTCAAAGCACCCCCTTACCCACGTTCCTGCTTGTGGTAGCTGTCCTGCCACTATCACACTGAGGATGGAGGCAGAGAGGAGCATGAGACCCTAGTGTACCCACTGGGGTCTGGGGTGAGGCCCCCGTGTGCCCACTGGGATCTGGGGTGAGACCCCCGTGTGCCCACTGGGATCTGGGGTGAGGCCCCCGTGTGCCCACTGGGATCTGGGGTGAGGCCCCCGTGTGCCCACTGGTATCTGGGGTGCTGTGAGGCCCCCGTGTGCCCTATGGAATCTGGGGTGCTGTGAGGCCCCCGTGTGCCCTCTGGGATCTGGGGTGCTGTGAGACCTAACCTCCCCGGCCCTTCCCATCCCCTCTCTAGCAGCCGTGTGTCCTTCCTCCAGTTTCAGCCCAGGCCTCCATCAGAAGCTCCCATCTGCCTGCTCTCAGTCCTGTCTCAGGAAATCTGGGCAGCTAGTGGAGGAGAGGGCTCCAAGCAGTGTGGGCCTGGGGCCGTCGCAAGTCACTTATTTCTGGCTGGGTGTTCACTCCCACCCACTATGCCTTTCTATTTGTGACTGACATTGGCAGGTTTTCCTAACCTTATTGTGCTAGAAAGACTCTGGGGACCTCCCTGGACCCCAGAAGGTTCCTCATTGTCATGGGCCTGGTTAACTCACCCAATTTCAGGTCCCACCTGAGCCCTACAGGGAACCCCAACACCAGAACATCTAGATTCTCCCATTTTACTCTTGGCTGCTGTGTTCCTTCCTGGCAGCAGGGCACAGGTGTCATCTCTCAGAGATGACAAGCTCACTGTCATCAGCCTCCCCCATGCTAGTCCACACTTGCTGAGGATGTGGCCTGAGGTAAATTCCCAGTGAATGATCCGTATTCCAGGCAGGTGGGAGCTAATTTGTGAGTGAAATAGGAGCTTCAGAAGGAGAGAAATCGATTTTAATTACCTCTGTGAAAGTAATCTGAGTCAGTGTGGTACCTTCTAGAAACTTGGTCTCTGCTTCACAGAGAGCGCACCCTTTCAGGGATTATGGAAAATAAAAGCCCTTTCACAAGCTAGGTTTTTATTTAATGCTTTTTAACTAAATTAAATTTCCTGAATAAAAGGAACAAGAGTTTTCCCTTTCGTCAGGCTACTCTATCCTGAGGCGGTCCACAAGGTCAGATTGATGGCAGAGTCCTCGCCCATCTGGGACAGCAGCTGCGGCCATCCATCCATCTTCACAGTGAAAGCATTGGCCCTGTGTTTGTTCCTTCTCTTGCTGCTGGGACCAAAACAGTTAGGAAGGAGCAGTTTGCTTAGGCCCACAGTTTACAGGCATCATGCCAGGGATCTCATGGCAGCTAGTACATGAGGCAGTGGTCACATCATGTCCATAGTCAAAACACACACACACACACACACACATGCACGCACCACATACACACATAAACACACTCACACACATACACCACATACCAAACACACACATACCACACACACACACCACATACCACACACACACCACATTCACACACCACACATCACACATACACACACACCACATACCACAACATACCACACAAACACACACCACACACACATAAACACATAAACACACACACACCACATACACACCACATACTACATACATACATACCACATACACACATGAACACACACACACGCCACATAGCACATACACACATAAACACACACACCCATACCACACTCACACCACACCCACACATCACACACACACACACACACACACACACACGCCACATAGCACATACACACATAAACACACACACCCATACCACACACACACACACGCCACATAGCACATACACACATAAACACACACACCCATACCACATACCACACTCACACCACACCCACACATCACACACACACACACACACATGCCACATAGCACATACACACATAAACACACACACCCATACCACACTCACACCACACTCACACCACACTCACACCACACATCTCACACACACACACACACACATAAACACACACACCCATACCACACATCTCACACACACACACACACACACACACATAAACACACACACCCATACCACACATCACACACACACACACACACACACACACACACACACACACACACTGTACTCAGCTCACTTGTTCCTGTTTATTCATTCTGGTACCCCAGCCCATGGGATGATGCTCCCCATATTAGGCTGGGTGTTCCCACCTCAGTTAACCCAATCAGGAATCTGCCTCCTAGTCCCACCCACTCTACCTCCCAGGTGGTTTGTTCTAGATCTTGTCAATTGACAGCATTTATGATGGTGGCTTGCTGTCAGGGCTGGTCCACAGATGCAGCCAGGTCTCTGACAGGCTCCATTGTTTTCCTCCCCTGCCCCCTTCACAGAGGTAAGGGAAGGAAGGCTGCATGGCCAGCAGAGACTCCTTGACCCCCCCTCCAGCTCTGGACCCAGTTAGCTGAGTTAGACCCACTCAGGTTTCTGCGCCTGTGACGGGTGGGCTCTGTCTTTGGGGGCAACTAGAGAAATGCCTGGAACATCTGCATTGGCAACCCTTGCAACCCTGGTCCCCCTGGGACCCAGACAGCTGCCTCGGCCACCCATGGCTGACCAGCCACACCCAACACTGCCCAGCTCTCAGCGCTAGGAGACACTGTCACGAAGATGCTGAAAGACCCTTCCTTAGCTTAGCAGCGGAGTGTGAGAAAGGAGAGTTCTTTACCACTGACCCCTCCCCTCGGCTGGAAGACGGGGCGCTTAAATGACACATCACTAGCCCCCTCTCCCTCAAGGATATCTCTCAATTATCGCCCACCCAACAGACCCATGTTTTGAAAGTTGGTGGGCGTTTTCTATCAAGCTAAGCAGTCTTTGGTGTCCTCATGTTCCCTAAGCCTCCGTGTTCCTTTGTTGCAAAGGCAGCTGGAAAAGAAAGCAAAGCGACTAGCCACACAGCCCCTAAGAAAGGAGGGCTTAGGAAATAGCGAAACACGCAGGCTTCCGTACTTCCTGCTGGAGTTCCAGGGAGGCCAGGATCCAGGCTCTGAACAACTAGAACGATGTTGAGACGCCTACTATCCTAACGGCATATGCCCTTGTATGCAGAGTCCCAGCCTTCATTTACTGCCCACACAGCTCAGATAACCCCGTAGGGGGAGCAGAGCCCTAAGACAAGCAAGCAGATCCATTCTCCTACGAAAATCCCTCTCCTCAAACACAGACGATGCTCAGTTATTGTCAGCCTTCTCCCTGAACCCAATGCCCTGCTGTCAGAAGCCCCTACTGTTAACCCGTATTACAGGCAGAAGTGTTAAGACAGTGAGGTTCAAAGCCTGTGTGCACCTGCCATGCCACAGCAAGAAAGCTTAGCCATAGGCTCCTGAGCCCCGCTGCTGCCCTTGACCCCACAGCTTCCTGGGGACAGTAGGTCACAGGCTCCTGGGCTCCTACACAGCGCCTCTTGTGACGGCTGTTGCTTACCAGCTTGTCCCTCTTTTCCCCTGGGTAGATGATCAGGGCATGGAGGCCAAGCTGGAGCCTGCAGACCATCTGGATGGAAGCATGGAGGGACCACAGGTTGGCGCCCATGCTCTGCTCCCTGGCTTGGCTGCCCTGCTTGCTCTGCCCACCTCCTTCAGAAAGTGGAGACCATGGTGGGGACCACTGGGCTCTGTGAGGATGCTCTAGGCCTCTTGCTGAGCACCAAACCGTAGGGACGAGATCCGTGCCTAGGCTGAAAACTTACCTGCCACTGGCCAGTACAGCCAAGCCACCGGCTCAGATGTTTAAATACTGCCCCCAAGCTGCCCCACACACATATATGTGGTCTCTCCCGTGAAGCTCCTTAGACCCCTCCTGCATCGGTCACTGGGCTGATGTGCCTGATCTAATCCTGAGCTCAATCGTGAGCTCAGCCCAGCACTGAGAGCTGAGCGTGGGCTGTCGCCTCCAGCCTTGAGGGCTCAGGTCTGGGGCACTGCCCCAATGTGTTGCTGCCTGGGCAAGGGGACTGTGCCTTGTTTATCTGGTCGAGGTAGGGGATGCTCTTTCTAGAAATTTCTCTCCTGCTTGTTATTACCGCAACTGTTCTTCCAGAACCTTCCAAAACAACTGCCTCTCTTTGGCGTTTAAAGAGGGGCTGCGAGCTGTGCTGTGAGACACTTTGTCTCTGTCTGGAGCAGTTCCAGGCAGAGGCTCGGCTGCCTTTTGTTTGAAGCCGTTTGTTTCTTAGCTGTGGAGACCAGGCATCCGTTTGGGGAGCGCTTTTTTCTCTTTCCATGGGGCTTTGTGTTTGCAGCCGCTTGTGTGATTTGGGAAAGCGTGTCTTTCCACAAGGACCATCTTGCTGGTTTTCTGGCATGAGCTTCTGAAGTCAGTGTTCTGGGAATGGTGACCTGAGCCTGGGAATCAGGGCAGTACGCAGGCATCTCCAGCCTGCTCTGCCCCAGATCAGGTGATGGAGAAGTGGGCCAGAGAGCATGATTCTGCTGTCGGATTTCACAAAGCCACACATTCCTTGGGAGCCCAACTCCCAGTGGTTGCCCACGGATGCCGCGTCTCATCATTTGTTCTCTGTCCTTGTAGCCTTTGGGTGGTTTTACCGTTACGATGGCAAATTCCCGACTATCCGGAAGGTAGGATGGGCCTGAGCAAAGTGATGTGTGCTGCTGAGTTTCATGTGAGCTGTGGTCTCTTCTAAACATTTCTTCTCCCCGATCACTTGCAAAGCTGACCCTTTGACCCGTATCTGTCTGATATCTGGCAGGGGCGCCGTGGCAGAGGTGTTATGGGAGGGAGCAAGCATTCTTAGCATAAGGCTTACCTAAGCCCTGGGTGGCTCTGGTGGGCTTGGGTGGGGGCAAGTAACTTCAGACTTGCTCTGCCAAGCAAGACCAGAGCCACAACCAGAAGCCCGGGCTAGGTGGGGTAAAAATACCAGGGCGGGTGACATAAAGCAGTTCATGATGACCCTGCCAGATGCTGCTTGTGTGGAATTCGGCACCCCAGTCTGGGAAAACAGCCATATTAATTCCAACTGTTCCCTAGACCCATCTCTGCCCGGGGCCTAGGATTATGTATCTTTCCATTCTCTCAGACCTTTAATTTTCTATCTATCTAAATCGTATTACACTATCTCCAGGCCCCATAAAAGTCTCATCTTTTGTCTTACTAAATTTCATCAACATTTGATTATGAAAATGCCACGGTTAATATCTGTACTGTGTATTAGACATTCGAGATGGCTTGGTATTTAGAAATCAGGCTGCTAGCATAGATCTGAGTGAACCTGTCTGTGTGACATCACTCACGCAGCTCAGCCCTCACTAGCAAGGGCAAAGCCGTGGCAGCGCATGGGCTTGGGGGGCTGCCCAGCGCACCCCTGTTACACTACAGCAGTGGTATTCCTGACACAGACATGCACTTTTACGTGGAAGCCCAGCTTTGCACAGCAGTGGCCAGGCCGAGGCTACAGCTCCTGCAGGACCCTTTCCCACCCTGTTTCAGTCTCAGAAAGTATGTGGCCTCCTAGGACTGTGCCCTCTATGCCACAGGCTGAATCCATGGCTTGAAGTCCTGGCCAATCTTTTGACATTGTAACACTGGCATTGCCCTCTATAAAATCCACACAATCAAGTTACAGAAGCCTTGCAAGAATAATCTCATGTTGTTTTAAGTAAACCTGTGGTTTTGTATTGGGCTACATTTGTAGCTATCCTCACTGCAGGCTGGAAGCTGTACCTGTCTGGGGGAGTCTCATTGAGTTAGACTGCTAATTCTTCCCATTATGGTCTCTATTAGAACTTGTCTAAAGAAAACAGCAGGCACAGCACACATGTGCGTGCACATACTCATATATATATATACACACACATATATACATATACACATGCCTAGATTACACGTGTGTGCACACATGTACATATATGTATGTAAATTTTACTGGAAAAATAATAAAAACAAACAGATAGGACATATATTCTCTAAACACTAATCGCTGTGGAAATGTAAATGAGCTGGAATGCTCTACACACATGAATCATGTTCCTAGGAAGTTGCTCTTAGGAAAGGGGTCAGGCTAGATTCCCCATTCCTGGTTCCATTGTCATTCTGGAACAGCTGGTATTTTGGTTTCTGTTTTCATTTCACAAAGACAAGAGTTGTTGGTAGGTAGATGGAAATGGATCTTTGTCATGACTATAACTGACAGTTAAGGAGACACAACCATATCCCTCACACCAGCTCTGAAAACCCATCATCACTTTGTCCAGCGCCACCAGAGATGGTTTGTTTCTGGGCAGCTGGAGCGAAGGAACACACGGGGGTGTCCACAGCCATGAGTGTCAGTGGTCAAAACCCCCTTATCTGAAAGAAGAGATGCCATGTCTCCTGTTCCTACACTGGCCTCTCAAGTCAAGTGTATGTGGGCCCTACAGGAGCTACAGTTTTGTCCAGGACCCTTTAAGAAATGCTTGAGTGTCCTAAGGATGCAGAGATGGCTCAGCAGGCAGAGTGCTTGCCTCTCAAGTGTAAGGATCTGTGTTCAGATCCCAGAGCTCACAGAAAACCCTGGGTGTGGTAGCATGCACCTGTAATCTCAGAGATGCCTAGATGGGGCAGAGGCAGGCAGGTCCCTAGAGACTCACAGGCCTTTGCAGTAAAGTTCTGGTCCAGGGATGTAGCCTGTCTTAGGCAACAGGTGGAAGATTCCCAAGGACCACAGTCTAAGGCTGTCCTCTGCCCTCTACATATGTACCTACAGCATTCCCTATCCATGCATACATGCATGCGTGTCTGTGCACCTGTGTACACACGCACACACACACACACACACACACACACACAGCCCACAAGGAACTGCTTATATAAATCATGCATGGCCTGACGTGCACAGCTCCCAGCCTGGCAGGGAAGGCAGACTCGTGGGCATCTAAGTTATCGGTGCGGAGGCAGAGAAGCTCTCTGGCAGTGCTCGTTAGCAGTCTGCCCGTTGCATCTGTCAGTAGATGCTCGGACTGTGAATGGGACAGGAGTTATCTCCTGCCCCTCTCAGGAACCCACTCTGACTGTGAAATCTTGACACTGCTGTAGGGTTTGCTTGGTTTTCTAACCAATAGAGTGGCCATCCCTGAGGAGTTTGTGACCTTATCCTAGCCAGCTGCCGCTGAGTAGAACATTTCTGGCTCCTGTTGAGGAGTGTTGTCTGAACATCATGTCTACAACATGATGTAAGACGTGAGCCAAGCTAGGGGCCTGGGGAGCAGGGTAGGCTGTGAACCACGCGTATTGAAGCAAGGAGAAGCATCTCCTTGGGATGTCGTCGACTGCCCTGGAGCCAGGCCCCAGTGGCAAGCATTTCTGAAGATGTTATCTGTCTTTAGTGGGAGGAAGATGAGCCCACCCGAGGTCCATGGGCACCCCCTACCTCAGCTGACATGAAAGGTTCACATCCTCTGTTGGGAAGTTCAGTTCCTCATCCCAGGCCCTGGACTCTGAGCTGACTCAGAGCAGAAAAGCAGGAAGGAAGCCTGTTAGGCAGAGGCACAGCTATTCTGGGAACTGCCCTGAGTCTGGCCTTCTCTACACCCGCTTGTGAGAGCTGACTCTGCTCTTTTGTGCGTGATGCTGTGTTCCTCTGCCCCAGGAAGACCGGGGCCTGCAGGACTCAGGTCTGAGCCCGCCTCTGTTTCACTTTGGGCAAAGGACTTGGCCTCTCTGAGCATGTGGCTTCCTCCTCACCCTGCATCTCCCAGACCTGGAGTCTTCACAGAATCCTCAGTTGAAGACACAGTTTAGAGGGGACCCTGGCTTTGGATGCTCTGGGTAATACTATGCAGAACTTACAGATCAAGACAGAATCCAGGGTCCCTGGCTTAGGTCCCATGGCTAGACCAGGACAGATGACCTCTGCACAGCAGGTTGATTAGCTCGCTCAGATTTTCTAGAATCTCCCAGAATGCATCTCTGGCATCAAACCACCTTCCTCCTCTGATGCCGGGGTAGGCAAACACCCAGGTCCTAGGAAGTGAATACGGTGCCTTTTATAAAGTAGTCTTTAGAGATTTACAAAGACCTTTCACAGATGGTATTTCATGGGAGCCAGCTAGAGGTCTGTGGGGCAACTCTTTCCCCTACTTTAGAGATGTGATGAGTTCAGGCCCAGAGAGGTTACAGAACTTAGCCGAAAGGTCACACAGCTAGTTAGTGAGCCAGTAAGCTAGTCCAGGCTGATGGAGGAGTATGTCTCCCACTCTAGAATTGGCAGCCGTGGCCTGCCAGACCTCAGCCTGAGGCCCGTGCCCAGAGTGGTAGGACAGAGCTGTGAGTGGGGCTCACTGAGGCAGCTGCCTTGTCCTGTCTGTAAGCTGCATGCTCTGCTTGCTGTCCTGTGCTAGTGCCAACACCTCCTTATCACCCTTGTCACACACACAACGCCCCATCTACCCAGAAAGGGGCAGAGAAGAAGAAAGCCAAGCATGACAGCCTACAGGACTTGAGAAAGAACAAGAAGGAACTGGAGTTTGAGCAAAAGCTCTACAAAGAGAAGGAAGAGATGCTGGAGAAGGAGAAACAGCTCAAGATCAACCGGCTGGCCCAAGAGGTGTGTGCACGTCCCACCGTACTTCCGAGGGCCAGCTGGGGTCTCTCTCCACAGACAGGTGCAACCTGCAAGGCCAGAGATTGCAACTGCCCCACCTACCCGGGCTCATCTGCGGCCAGCTCTAGGGAAGGTGCATGTTTGAGACTAAGGCTAGTCCTGGCTTAGGGTCTGGGTCTGAGGCTACCCTCTCTGCCCAGACTAGGAGTCACTGATACATAAGCCTGTCCCCTTTAGTTTATAATCCTATGACAAGGCCTCTTCTCCTTAGGTATGGCAATGGCTCACAGCCTAGGCAAGGTTAACCCCTTGGCTTTAGGTATGGCAATGGCTCGCAGTGTAGCCCAGGTTAACCCCTTGGCCTCTCTTGAAAGTCTGGTTCGCCTTCCACCTGCCAGTCTCATTCAGTCTGCTCTTATTACCAAGTCCCACTGAGCTGCATGGCTCTCAGTATATGGGTGCAACCTTGGTCAAGTGTAGATGCCAAGTCTGAAACTATCAGGCATAGATCTAAGGCTGCTCCCATCAGCACAGTGTGTCTGAGGCTAGACCTCTATAACCTGGGAATACACCTAGAGTAAGCATGCCCATAGCACTGTCACAGCATGCGGCTCCTGTGCCTGGAGTGAGGTGACTGGCCCCAGCTTCCTGAGGCAGGGCAGGCAGCACTCTTTCTGCTCCTTTAATGCTCCCATGAATCACAAAGCCAGGCTGATTAGATTAGAAAACCAGAGAAGTCCTGGGAAATGCGAAGTGGATTAGGTCTGACACTAAGAATAGATTAGCTTCAAAATGAAGACTAAGATTGAACTTGCATTTCCGAGGACAGGGCAGCCCTGCGGGGAAGCAAGAGTAAATGCGTAGAGGTGGGAAAGAGGTTAGGAAAGAACTCCCAGAGCCTGGAGGGGTGGGGTGGGGGTTGAGGACTTTGGGAGCCAGCATCCTCAGGCAAAGCATGAACCCTGTAGGCTCTGCTGTCACCCTGACACCCAGGCCCCCACCTCTCTAACTTCCCTTCTCAGGCCCAGGTGGAAGAGTTTCTTTTTCTAGGTGCTGAGGGCCAGCCTGTATTGGGGTGAGGGGCAGAGCAGTGCCTCTGTGTGTCACTGCCCCTGTCATTCAGTGTGCCCTTTGTCCTCTCCCTTGGACACCTGTCCCGAGTCCCAGGTGTCTGAGACTGAGCGGGAAGACCTAGAGGAATCGGAAAAGACTCAGTATTGGGTGGAGAGGCTCTGTCAGACCCGCCTCCAGCAGATTTCCTCTGCCGAGAATGACATTGCTGAGGTAACAGAACGTTCTTTTCACACGGACCCTCCTGACACCCTGGGGGCAGTGGGAGGCATGGTGGCCATTGTTGGCCACCACCAGCCACACTGTCTGCAGCCCAGCCCTGACCGCTCCGTTGCCTCCTGCCTTGGGGAGGGGAGACATGTCTGTCTTTATGAATTTATCTTCTGAGTGGCCACAAGCCCCTCCTGTCCTGAGACAGTCCCTGCTGTAGTGCCAAGGCTCCCCTGCACGCTCAGATGTGGCCTGCCCTAGATCATGCCCTGGTGGCATAGCTCAGGCCCCTCCTTTCTGGGGAGCTGGGGGCAGCACCCACTGTTCTGGTGACTGATGGGCTCTACCGTAGAAGAAAGGAACGTTGTTGTGGGTATGCTGTGGAGAGGATAACGACAGAACTTCTTCATCCCCAGATGACCACAGGGCCCCCTCCTCCCCCACCCTCTGCGCCTCCTCTGGCCCCACCCTTGAGACGCTTTGCCGGTGGGCTCCACCTCCACACCACTGACCTGGATGACATTGCCCTGGACATGTTCTACTACCCCCCCAAGACTCCCTCGGCATTGCCTGTGATGCCCCACCCCCCACCCCCCAACCCACCTTCCAAGGTCCCCGCCCCTCCTGTACTTCCCTCACCAGGCCACGTGAGCGCCTCATCTTCACCGTGGGTGCAACGCACTCCACCCCCGATTCCCATTCCTCCCCCTCCATCCATTCCCACCCAAGACCTCACTCCTACCCGACCACCGCCCTCGGCACTGGAAGAGGCCCTGGGCAGCCACCCCTTCCGCACTGGGGATCCAGGCCATCCAGCGGCTGACTGGGAGGGAAATACCCACAGTGGGAAGGCAGCCAGCTCCCCCACCCCAGAGCGGAGCTTCCCACCCACCCCGAAGGTACCACACTATTCTGCATGTTGCGCTTGTAAACAAAGTGGGGTGTGGGTGCTGTTTCCGATGCCCTCCACTGCCCCGGTGAGTGGGGACCAGAGGAGGCATCATCTCTCCCTGTCCCCAAGTGTGCTGTCCTGTCCTGCATGTGTGTGCTTTCTACTGGGTTTGAAGGCCTGTGCTTACATGGCGAATTGCTGTGACCATGAAACGCGCGGCAATGTGTCGGGTCAGTGTCATTGTCCTCTCAGCTCCTGGATAGTGGGGCTGGTGCCCTGCAGTGCCAACTGTCTTTATAGTAACCGAGAATGTCCCATAAGCGGGAAGCGAACTCTGCTTTAACTGGAGAAGGGGGCATGGAGGGGGGTACCCAGCTCTGAAAATAAAGGGGTATCTAACTACCCAGGGTAGCCTTAGGACGCTACAGCACCCTTTTCCATAGCACTGGCAGGGATACTGGCTTGCTGTCTAGTACTCAGGCACTTCTGGCCACCGCCCAAGAAATACTGAAGATGAGAGAGTTCTTAGAAATTCTCAAGTTTACTATTAAAAGATGAAAACTGTTTTTCTTGGATGTTGGGAGATTGAGAGCAGTGGTGTTTTCAGAAAGACATATTTCCCATCGATTGATCTTTAGCCAAAGTCTGCTTTGCAAGAGCCAATCCCTGAGGACCATGTGAGGCTTTGATCCTAGTAGCTCGTGGCCAGGCTCGTGACTCGGCCTGGGGGCTCCTGCCCACTGGGAGTGCGGTGTTGGAGGTGGTCGGCAGCACCCCACCAACAGCTTACATCCTGCCTCTCAAGGTCCCGACGGGAGAGTGGGTCTAGTAGCTCAGATCATTCAGGGGGACGGGCGATGTCAGGTTCTGATTACTGGCGAGGGACTTGATCCCTGCAACTCAGATAGGGAGAGAGAGGTTCCCTATCTCCGGGAACATCTCCCCAGAGCCCCAGTAGCCATCAGCTTTAGGACACGGCGTTAGCCTGGCAAGAAGGTCCCATCCTTCTCTGTAAGTGACCCACCCCCCAAAAGTGGGCAGTAGCTTTTCATTCACAAATCTGATTCCGAGATGGAACACCAGGGTCATGCCTTGTTCTTCTTGGTGTGAGAAGTAGACAGGGGCAGAGCTGAAGAAGGCACACCTACCTGCCAGGAATTTGCCATTTGAAGGGAGAGCCACTACAGATACAGGGTTCTTCTCTAAGCTAGCACAGCTCAGTGCTTCATCTGAGGAAGCCCCTGCCTTGTTGGGGCTTAGAGCTGAGCCGAGCCTCGAGGGATACAGTACAGCAGGGGGCAGAGGAAGGACATCAGCGCAGCAAGGAACATAATGATGGCAGGAGGGACAGTAACGAGTCAGACTGTGTAGTCTGGAATCTTGTTCTGTCATATCCTGGCTAAATGACTTTGAGCACCTGTCACTCCTTATAGGAATGCGAATGGCACCCAACTACCGTGAGAACCAGACAAGTTAATATATGGGGTGGGGTGGGGTGGGGAGGGCGTGATGGGTCTAAGCTGTGATGCTAGCTCTCCAGGGCCGAGGCAGGAGGACCGCTGAATTCGAGGACAACCTGAGCTACACGTGAGCTTCAGAACAGCCTGGGCAACACAGAGAGACGCCGAAACAAACCAAAACCCCCACAAATAACTGTAAAAAGAAACAGGGTCTCATGCTGGCCAGGCTGGCCTTGAACTCATTATGTAGCCAAAGATGACGTCTAACGTGCCTGCTTCCGCCTCTCGAGTGCTAGGTTTACAGGCATGCAGCGCCTGCGTGCCGGGAAGTGAGCCTGCGGCCACATCTCCACGCTGTATGAATGCATTCTGAATATGAACCTCGAAGACATGCAGGCGCATGGCCGGAACTCAACAGACTGTAGTATCGATGTGAAGAGTTCCTAGTCTAAGTAAATTAGGGCGAAGTAAATCAGAACAACACTGTGACTGGGATGTCATCTCAGCAAACATTGTATCAAGATTTAAGGCAGGCTCCACTCTGCTCTGACCTCCAACGAACCCTGGAAAGCTAAGGTCCTCACACAAGGAAATTTAAAGGTCTGGACCATGAGTATCTCGAGTGACAGAAAACGCAGAGCTGTCCTTGACTCGAAGCTGCTTCATCATGCTGGCCTTCATCCTATTTGCCTAGTCCTCTCCCTGCGGCCCCTTGCAAGTGTTCATTGTGTGGGTAACAGCGTGCCTGCACAGTCACTTCCCCCATTTGCAGGTTTCAGGTAGTAGAGACAGGCACTGCGCGTGCCTGGCATCTCAGCACTGCCTGCAGAAGGCTTCAGAACCATGTATGTATGTGCGGATGGCCGCCGTACTGTTGAACTATTTGTGCATTTAGTCAACACATGTTTGTAAAGCACCTACCATATGCTAGACACTCTGCTGGGGACTGGGACCACAGTTAGACAGGCAGCCGTAGTCCCTGCCCAAGACGGTCTAGTAGGAAACGACGAAAGAGGGGACACACACAGGTGTCGGCGTTGGGGTAAGTGTGGGGATGTGGAGCAAAACTCTGAGGAAAGCGACAATTTCCAAGCTACAGCTTCAGCTGGCAAAGCTGAGGAGCAAAGGCTTCGAGGTGGCAAAACCTGACGTCTTAGAGGCTGAGGTTGGGCAGTGTGGAGTCTGAGAAGGGAGCGGTGGGGAGGCCAGAAGGGAAGGAAGGTAGAGGATCTCATGGCGGGCTTTGGCAGTCAGGCCACGGGGTGTTAACACTCTCTAGGGACTCGCCAAGGGTTTGGGGACAGGGCCGTGCCTTGATGAGAGATGGTTTACTGAGTGATCACGTGGTTAGAACAAGTATTGTCAGTTCCAGAATGGTCTGGTCTGAGAGCTGTTGTCACCCCAGGGCTTCTGGATACTGTGCCCAGACATGGAACCACAGATGCCTTATGTCACATCACAGGGACCCGAATACTGCCGGAGGAGAGAGTTTTTAAGGAAGGGACTATGGGGTGACCGATGTGAGGGAGCCCTCTGTGATAGTGGCTGACTCCTTAGACACTGTGGAGTTCTGTCTGTGACAAGAGTCTACCCCAGACCTGTCAGGGTGACTCGATCAAGCTGGCTGTGCATGGGAGTGATTTGCATGTTTGTAGAAGTACTATGGCTATCCCTGGCCTCATTCACCATGACGTCACATGGATCTCTCTTAAACTAACCCTTGTAGACATTTTGCCCAAGCCCACAGCCTCCACGAGGCCCTGGAGTGTCCACCATCTCTAAACCTGTCATGGTCCACCAGGAACCCAACTTCATCTACAGGCCAGCTGTGAAATCGGAGGTCCTGGTAAGCCCTCTGGGACCCTCTGGGGCGTTTGTAGAGTAGCAGAACAGGGTCCTCTCTCTCAGATTCTGACACCTCTGAAGGAGATGTGAGAGAGGACACGAAGTCAGATCAGCTGTCATCCTGTCACCTTATTGGTCAGTCGATGAACCCACATGACTTGCAGTGGGTATGATCTGACTACATTTCCCAAAGCTCCATCTGAAGACGGCAACGTTGGGTCTAGGGAGCTGGCTGAGCTGGTGAAATGTTTGCTGTGTGATCATGAGGACCTGAGTTTAACCCCAGCATCCACATTTTTAAAAATTGGGCATGGTGACATAGCCCCAGTGTAGAGGGGGCAGACGGGCAGGTCCTTGGGGCTTGCTGGTGGGCCAGCCTGGCCTACTTTGTGAGTTCCAGGTCACTGAGATGCTGTCTCAAAAGATAGGGTGGGTGGCACCTGAAGAATGACAGCTGAGGTTGTCCTTTGGCCTCCATGTACATGCACATGCATGCACATATGTGTGCACGTGCACACATGTGGGGGGTTGCCGTGTGTCAGACTCTGTGTGACCCCAGAAGATGGCTCCCGTCACCCCCGTTCGCAGCCGAGGAAGCTGGGTGGAGAGGTGATGTTGTTTGTCCATGGCACATCCTGGACTGCTTACCCACAGGCCTCTGGACCGCCAAAGCCATGGTCTTACCATTATTTCCAGAGCCCAAGAGATTGTGTTGGCCCTGACCTGTCTGGCCAGGCATGGGGCACCTCCACTGGGAACATGGCCAGAGCAGATAGATCTCTTGCTGTCCCCGTTTCGAGTCTCAATCCTCTGTAGGATCAGGTCCTGGGATAGAGGAAAGGTTCACAGACCCCAGTCCCCTCAGCAAAGGGAGCTGGGGCTCACAGTGGAGGCACAGCCGTGGCAGAACTGTATTCCCTTCAAGGGCAGCCTGCCCAGATGTCAGGGTTCTAATTTTGAGCTTTAGCTGTCCGGTCAGCTCCCCCAGAGGGCAAAGGTCATGCTCTGGGCCTGCCTGCTGGGTCCAGCCCTGTTCTCTGGTTCATGACGAGTAGTGTCTCCTCAGCTTCATGGCAGCTCCGGAGGCCTGGAGTGCTCCCTAACATAAGTCTGTTTGGGGAGGAACAAGGCAGCCTCAGGCTGGCAGCCCCAGGGCCTGGCACCAGGGGGCAGACCATACCTATTTTTAACATCCTGTGGGGACCTGTTTTTCATTCCTGGCAGCCGCAGGAGATGCTGAAGAGGATGGTGGTGTATCAGACAGCGTTCAGACAAGTAAAACGACACCCATGTAGTCAGCCGTGTGTGTAGTAGTCCTGCCTGTCTGGTGTGTCGTGCCCCCTTCCCCCCTCCCCCCCCACCCCTCACCCCAGCCACGTCTCACTGTGCCTGATTCCTCCTCCTCCACGCTAGTGCCTGGCCGTTTCAAGGTTCCCCAAGTACCACCTACTGGGAAACCTCAGGCCAGCACTCTGTCACCCTCACCCTAGCAAAAGGGCACCAGTGACTTTTCACAGCATAAACACAGACTGAGACGGCCAGTGGGGTCACCACCTTACCCTCTGGTGGTCCAAGGAAGTATGGCAGAGGGGTCCCCACAGGCCAGGATTAGCCCTGGCTCCATCTGTGGACAGAGGGGAGGTGGGGTGGGGCGGCCGGGTACCTCCCTGCCCTTCTGTCTGTACTTGCTCAGGGCAGATCTCAGTTTTCCCTAGCCACAGGAGGAGGCAGCAGCTTGGCCTCTGTTTGTCTGGGGCCCACAGGGACTTGGAAGTCCTTGCTGGCATCTGAGTTGGGTCAGGCAGATGGCCATCTAGCCTCCCTACATCCTGGGGCTTCCTTCCATCCAGAGCCAGCTGTTGGATCGGCAGTTGCAGCGCCAATGAAAGAGGCCCCTAAATCAAAGGCGACCTGGCAAGCAGTCTCTCCGCCTCCCCCACTCACGAGCCAATTTCATAGGCAGAGAATGGAAGTAGAGGGGTGGGGCCCAGGCAAAGTGTAAGAAACTTCCCACAGCCCAGGGCCCGCGATGGACAGGAGCCGCTAACCCTTAGCTGTGCCAAGCCCTGTTGCTAAGGTCATCAGGGTCTAACCTTCACAGCAGCTGGAGGCGGAAGAGCGCCATTGTCTTCCCTGTGCCACAGAAGCGAAGCAAAGACAGGCAGGGAGTCACACTCAAGTGTCCCCACTAGTGTCAGACCCTGAACTCACATCCAGGACACTGGGGCTGTGGTCACTACCTCTCAGAGCACTGCCCTTGCCCAGTAGGCACCGAAGGGCCTCAAAAGGAAAGACAGCAACTCAGGGGTATATGGTTTCAGGCTTGCAGTTAAACCCTTGGCCTCCTCCCAGCGACCCCGTGACCTTAGGCATTCATGCCACCTCTCTGGCTTCAGATCTGCTGAGCCAAGGGTGTAGCTCTCTTAAGGCAAACCAGCAGTCATGTTTTGTAAGTCTCAGAATTCACACAAGACCTGCCACCCATCCATCCATCCCTAAGAACAGTACTCAGAGTCCCACAGTGGGGACTGTGGCCAGCGTGGTCCAGCATTCCAGAAGGGACAGCCAGGAATAGATAGGAGGCAAAGGCATGGGTTCCAGATTCTGCCTAGTATCGTCCCTGGTGCTGAGATGTGCTGGGTCCCTTGTCCTGTGTGCTGTCTGAACCAAGGCCTCATTGGGGTTCAGACTGGAAAATAGAAGCCTAGGGAGAGAGGGTGTGGGCAGACATCCGTTGAAGTTGCGCCCTCATCTTGCGCCCAGGGTTTCATAGCTGTAATCTGGGTGTGGCAGGATCTCTGGGCTGCTGACGGAGACCGCGTGAGGCCTAGGGATCTGCATGGCCACCTATCCAGTGGGGATTGACTGTGGAATAGCACCCCGGCTTCCGAGGCCGGAGGGTGCCCTAGTTCGGCTTACTGTGTGTGACCCCTGGGCCATTTGCTCGGGCTTTGCCGGCTTCTCACCTTGTCATTTCCAAGTCCTGGCCACTTCACCACAGCAGCCTCAGAGCCAGGGCCCCAGACCTGTGCACCTTTTCCATCTCCCTTGGGGAGGGAGGCCTCTTAGCTCCTAGATCAACAAAGACAGTGACCAGACAACTGTCACCTCTCTCCCTTGGTTTCCAGTGCAACCTGCCTGCCCCAGTCACTTTGTGGCTGTGTTCTCAGGGCCAGGCGGCCTCCTAGACAGACCTGCCCCCTCCACGAGGTCAGAGCACCTGAGGGAGAAGCATGGCTTCACCCCTGTGGCCTGGTCACATCCTCCAGTGGGGACATAGAAGGCCAGCTTGGCCCAACAGGCCTACAAGAATGAAACTTTCTGTGAGGCGAGGACCAGCTGCCTCAGCATCCAGATCCCAGTGGTATCCCTGAAGCCACAGATGGCCACCCATGACCAGAGCAGAGACAGGGCCAGGCCCCTCCAAATGCTTCCTGCCGCTTACTGCTTGCCACTAAGCAGGGTTTTCCATCTGTTGTCTCTGCCAACCTCCTCCCTCTACCCCCACCCTGACGGCAACGACTCCCCGTCCCCGGCCACCCCTCGCCCTGGAATCTGGCTCTCTCGCCCTCTTCCTGGCCTGTCTGAGCTTGCATTTGCAGTGTTCTGTGGCTCCTTCTCCCCGTCCTAAAGCCCTCCCTTTGCTTCCAGGATTTCAGAAAATATGAAGAAGGCTTTGACCCCTACTCCATGGTAAGAGCGAGTGAGCTCTCCAGCTCAGGGGGCGCAGTCCCCCAATGAAGAAGAGCTGGAGCTTTATCCTGGGCCCTGGGGCACACAATGGGCCCCAACAATGCTCCGGATGCTCTTCCTGTAGAGGATCCATTTAGGCAGCCTTTCAATGAGAACCTTGGTGTGTGTGCTGTGTGTGTACATGTATACATGTGCACATGCATGCGTGTAATACATGTGCAGGAATGTGTTGCATGTATGCATGTGAACATGTGGAGTTATTGTAGCAGCTACTTTTCCGAACACTAGCTTCATGCCAGGCACCAGCCATGTTTTCACAAGGCTCTTTCTTCCATCATCCCAGTAAACCTACAGCGTGAGGCTTGGGGCTGCAAGAGTGAATGTGTGCGTGCGTGCGTGGTGTGTGTGTGCATGTCTGTGCGTGCCTGTGTGCATATGTGTGTGCCCATGCGTGCATGCGTGCGTGCATGTGTGTGTGTGTGTCCGTGCATGCGTGCGTGCATGTGTGCGTGCATGTGTGTGTGTGTGTCCATGCATGTGTGCATATGTGTGTGTCCATGTGTGCATGCATGCGTGCATGTGTGTGTGTCCATGCGTGCATTCATGTGTGCATGCATGTGTGTGTGTCCGTGCGTGTGTGCATGTGTGTGTGTGTTCATTGTCAAGGCCAAGGTCACCTTTCAGCAAACTCACAACTGTCCCCACCCTGGTTTTTCGTTTCTAGTTCTCGCCAGAGCAGATCGCAGGGAAGGATGTCCGGCTTCTGCGAATCAAGAAGGTACCTGGTCATGGGGTAGAGGCTGGTCACCAACCTTCTCTACCCCTGCCCTCTTGGCTCCTAGGCAACTCAGCAGGTTCCTGCTCCTCTCCTCATTCTTGTGGGGGCCACATACTCAACCCAGGCCTGCTTTCTCTCGTGACTCTCTCATGGTCTCTGCACTGCGTGGCCCCATGTCTCCTGCACTCTGTAGCCCTGTGAGGGACTTCCTGGTGCCCCACAGGCTGCTGTCTGTGTGGCCACCTGAGACCTGCATTTCTCCACCCAGGAGGGGTCTTTAGACTTGGCCCTGGAGGGTGGAGTGGACTCCCCTGTGGGGAAGGTGGTCGTCTCTGCTGTTTATGAAGGGGGAGCTGCTGAGCGGCACGGTGAGTATGGACTGGCTTTGGCTACTTGCGGGACGGTGTGACGGCTATACCCAGGAGATGACCCAGGAGAGCAGACGCCTGCTGGCCTCAGATGGTCTCACAGTTGTTCAAGAATGTCAGGCCCATCCAGCAAACCACTGAGCTAGTCTGAGACATTGCCTGAGGCTGTGCCATGGTGTCAGGACCTGAGGTGGCATGCCCAGATGCCACCCTGCCCTCTAGGGACTCCAAGCCCAGTGACAGAAACGGGCTCAGAATCACAGCTCCTTAGAGTAGCAGAATCACCAGCCAAGGATTGGTGGAGGATGATGGTGGGAAGGAAGCCATGAGAACCCAGAGGGTATGGGGTGCAGTGAAGCCTCAAAGCTGAGCTCCGTAGCCTGGGAAGGAAGGAGGGAGGGAGGGAGGAAGGAGGGAGGAAGGAAGGAAGGGGGAAGGAAAGAAGGAAGGGGGAAGGAAGGAAGGGAGGAAGGAGGAAGAAAGGAAGGAGGAAGGAAGGAAGGAAGGGGGAAGGGAGGAAGGGAGGAGGAAGGAGGAATGAAGGAGGAAGGAAAGAAGGGGGAAGGAAGGAAGGGAGGAGGAAGGAAGGAAGGGAGGAGGAAGGAAGAAAAGAAGGAGAGAGGAAGGAGGAAGGAAGGAAGGAGAGAGGAAGGAGGAAGGAAGAAAGAATGAGGGAGGAAGGAAGGAGGAAGGAAGGAAGAAGGGAGGAAGGAGGAAGGAAGGGGGAAGGAAGGAAGGAAGGAAGGAAGGAAGGAAGGGGGAAGGAAAGAAGGAAGGGAGGATGAAGGAAGAAAAGAAGGAGAGAGGAAGGAGGAAGGAAGGGGGAAGGAAGGAAGGGGGAAGGAGGAAGGAAGGAGGAAGGGAGGAAGGAGGAAGGAAGGAAGGAGGAAGGAAGGAAGGAAGGAAGGAAGGAAGGAAGGGGGAGGAAAGAAGGAAGGAGGAAGGAAGGAAGGAAGGAAGGAAGGGGGAAGGAAAGAAGGAAGGGAGGAAGGAAGGAAGAAGGAGGGAGGGAGGAAGAAAGGGGGAGGAAGGAAGGAAGGAAGGAAGAAGGGAGGAAGGAAGGAAGGAGGAAAGAAGGAAGGAGGAAGGAAGAATGAAGGAGGAAGGAAGGAAGGGGAAGGAAAGAAGGAAAGGAGGAAGGAAGGAAGAAGGAGGGAGGGAAGGAGGAAGGAGGAAGGCCAGCCTTCGAGGAGGAAGAAGGAAGGAGGAAGGAAGGAAGGAAGGTGGAGGAAGGAAGGAGGAAGGAAGGAAGGAAAAAGGAAGGAAGGAGGAAGAAAGGAGGAAGGAGGAAGGGAGGAGGAAGGAAGAAGGAAGGAAGGAAAAAGGAAGGAGGGAGGAAGGAAGGAGGAAGGAAGGCCGGCCTCGGGGAGGAAGGGGCAGGGAGAGACATCCTGGTAGTTCTAGCAAGTGGTTTGTGAAGGGGTCACATATCGGGCATTAGTCTAAGGATCAACCCACTCCTTCAAGGACCCCCAGCCAGTAAAAGATGTAGGCAGGACTTGAACCCAGGCAATTTGGCCATTTGGTTTAATGCCTGGTATAAGTAGCACCTCTAGGGAGGCCTTCACCAGCCGGGCCCCTTCCACAGAGCCAGAGACCCCCATACACACTGATTCCCCACGCCTTCCTTCCCTTTCAACAAGGCACCTTCTGCTGTGGCCGGGGCGTGGCCGGGGCGTGGGGGGCGTGGCTCCGCTGGTAGAGCACTTGCCGCGCACGTGCGAGCCTGAGTCCCATCCTCGGCACGGCATAAACCCTGACTACCGCATGCATCTGTAGTCCCAGCACTTGGGATCTGGGGGCGTGAGGACCAGAAGTTCAAGCCAACATAGTGAGTTTGAGGCCAGCCAGGGATACGTAAGATCCTGTTTCTAAACTGAACTCCAGAACCCAACGTTTACTGACTCGGGACCCAGGCTGTCTCTTGCTTCGCACTGCCAACTCACTGCCCTGTAAGCCTTTGAGACCGTGTGTCAAGGCGGCGTTGCTGATGTGTCTGCCACACCAGGAAGGGCTTCTCCTTAGCTAGACAAATATCATAACTTCCCCTTAGCACACTGTCCTCTTCTACCCCCATTTCTGTGCAACCTGAAGGACGCTTTGCTGCCCGGCCTGCCTGTGCCCGTCCCTGTATCACCTCATGGCTTGTCCTCAGCCCCTCTGCTCAGGGAAATCTGCTGTATGAGGTTTGGTCCCATGCAGGTTTAGAATCCCAGGACATCTATTGTCCCGGGAACACCATTTCCAAATGTGGCTGCCGCCCTACTGACCGACACACACCACATGCCGTAGCCTTCACAACTGAAAGTGACTGATGGCCATGTAACCCAGAGCTCTGTCCAAAAAGGCGGGCTGATGGCCAAGGGGTGCCTGAGGCTCTGACGGCTTTGCAGTGAGAAACGTGTTCTGTCTACACGCCTTGCCCTCCTAAAGTCACTAGCTCCCAGGACAGCGTACCGAGCCGCACATGTCAGCAATGTTCTTGTTAACCCTCTCCTGTTGAGAGGTGCCCTGTCTTGTGTGAAGTGCTATGAGGCTTGCTCGGGTGACAGTGGTGAGCCAGGGAGACAGCCCTGCCTCGGACGGGAGGGACGGCAAGCATGGGAAGGGTTGTGCTCAAACTGCGGAAAATGCTGAGCATGGGGAAAAGGGGTGCCAGGGGGAGCAGAAGGGGAGTTGTTTTTGATGAAGCCAGTGTGGCGGGCACTGGGGAGGTGGAGCTGTCCTTGATGGCTCGGGCTTTCTGATCTGCATCAGAAATGCAGGTCCATCCTGCTGCAGAGTGCAGATCAGGGATGCCAAGGACTCCTCTGCAGCCTAGACAGCACCTGTGGGAGGGGCCTGAGAAACTGAGCCTGTTTTGCCTTGCAAGAGCTTTCCGAGCCCAGGATGGGGCCTCTTCCTCCCCGCCCCGTCCCGCCCCGCCCCCGGTAACAAACCACTCAAAGCCCTGATCAGGCACATGTCTAAGTGGTCCAGGTGGCCTCTCTGCTTCTTCCTGAAGGTGGCGTTGTCAAAGGAGATGAGATCATGGCCATCAACGGCAAGATTGTGACGGACTACACCCTGGCGGAGGCGGAGGCCACACTGCAGAAGGCCTGGAATCAGGGCGGGGTGAGAATGAGCCCCTCCCCCCTCCATCACCACCTCCTCAGACCCTGGTGTCTGAAACCTGATCTTACAATGCCAACGGCCCAGTCCAGGGCCGGTACCCAAGGTCCAGACAGTGGATTGGACCTCAAAGGCTACGGCTCTGAGAATTGCCACTTCTCACTTTAGTCTTGAATCCCAACATCCAGTGGCACAAACAGAGTCCAGAAGACTGAAGTGGCCATCTATCGCCACCCCATCCCACCCCCGAAAAAAACCCACAAAACCCTCCAAGGTCATCTCTGAGTGTGTGCTAAGTAGAAATCGAGCCTGTTTCTGGAGGGGCTGCTAGAGAGTGAGCAGAGCAGGGGCGGACCAACAAGGCACTGGCAGTCTGTCCCATGCTTAGCAGGCATGCCACGCGGCTCAGGGCTACCGCCTGCCGTCTCTCGGGTGTGCAGCGCAGTGTGAGGGGTGCCCTCCCACAGGCTACCGCGTAAATGGTGCCCACTCACGGTGTTGCAGCACAGCCCGTGACACTGTGTGCAGGCAGCTGAGCCTGGGGTACTGAGTTCAGTGCCGAGGAAGCTGACCAGATGGGCCTGGGACCCACATGAAAGGCTGTGGAGAAGAGAAGACCAGCGGGTAACACGACAGCCATCTGTGGTGATCTGAAGGGCTGCGTTAGGACAGAGGGAGCCGTTGTGCTCTGTGCTCCTGGAGGGAGGTCAATCTTAGGCGCTGTGGCATGGGGGAGGGGCGGTGCTGCCTCAGGACTTGCCAGTGGACACACCCAAGGCCGGGTGGACTCTGACGAACACGCTAGCAAGGGGACTGAGTGTCAGGGTCCGAGGATGAGCACCAGAGAGCCCGTGTTTGCTAAGCTCAGGGTTACAGGTGCAGCTCCTCGGGCGTACACTTTGCTAGGATGTACCCCAGACTTCAAGGGGTCACACCATGTGACTGCCCAGCCCCGGCCCATAGATTCACATGGGAACTTGGGGCCAACTAAGGGTCTTGCCGCCCCGCGTCTGGGGGAGGGCTTTCCTAGGATGTGGGCCTCCAGAAGGGAACCCCAGCTCTCACTGCGGCCTGGCTGGCCCTGGCCTGTGAGCCCAGCAATGGAGCAGCACGCCCGGCAGATGTATCACTCAGCCCTCCGTGTGACCTGTGGTCACACGGTTTCTCTCCACAGGACTGGATAGACCTTGTGGTTGCCGTTTGTCCCCCCAAGGAATACGACGACGAGCTGTAAGTGTGTTTGCACACTCTTCTCTTGCTTTCCCTGTCCTCCCACGATCCTGGCCACCCTCCTCCAGCCTCACCCAGTGAAAGGGTTGCCCCGGGAACACATCCGCTAGCAATCATGGGGCCTAGAACACCCTGGGCTACAGACACCCTGGAACACAGTCTCTGGCCTTAGTAGTGTTGTCTCCCATTCGCTGGCCCACCGTCACCTGCCCAGCAGAGCCTCCATTCCACACGCCCTGAAGAATCTATCGTGCCTATCGGAACCCAGGGCCTAGGCCGGACGGGAGAGGCAGGAACCCAGTGCAGGGAGAGGTCCTGCAGAGCCTCACCCAGCAGTAACTGAGCCCTCCTATCCCCTGCTCCACCCTGCACGTGTAGCTCTTCTCCTGCCTCTTCTGCAGCCGAAAGCCCTCAGCTGGCGCGAAAGCAGCTTGAAGCCCATGAGCCCGTGTGTAGACACGGGTTCTTCCTGCAGCCGGAGCCCACGGTGACTCGGCAGGCAGCTGTAGGGCCCTATCTGCGTGCCACGTTCTGCCAACGATCCTGGCACGTTCTTTGGACTGGTATCTAAAGGGAGGCAGACATGTCACCCTTGGAGCTGCGGGGACACTAGAGCTTAAGGGGGTGCAAGGCCCCGTTGGGGGCACTGGCTTGGGACCTGGGAGTCCTGACACCCACAGCCCTTGGGACCTGCTTTGCGTCACAGTAGTGGAACAGGGTAGCCCTGAGCACAGTGGTGCCTCCCACCTGCTGGGCTGGGGAGAAGACTGGGACCCGCTGATGAGACCCCTGCAGGGCCCTCTGCTGGGGCGGAGCCAGACCATTCGGCTCTTTAAGCTGGTCCAAAGAACCAGGTTGGTGGGTTCCTGATGTGCCCTGCCATGTCCTGAGCCCTGCTTTGGGACATTGCCATTGGTGTCCTTTCCTCCTTGATCTGGGCCCTCTCTGGCATACCATGGAGTCAGGCTTTGGAGTGTGCCTCCCTATGTGTGTGCTGTGTTTGGTAGGTGTGACACTGGCGGTGATTGTGGCCCGAAGCCCACAGCCAGGGCAGCCCAAGCCTGGGCTCATTAGCTGCTTCTGTTAAAATGTTCCCAAAGCATGGCTCATGCTCCATGCACCGAGATGGTGGGCCTGGCCTGCATTTCCTCCCTTGCTCTTGACAAGTGATTCCTTCCGGCTGTTCGCATCTCCCTCAACCTGATAACCCTTCTGCCTCCTCACTGGCTTCCTGTGTGCTGTGGCTGGTGTGAGCTGAAGTGGGGCCAGCTGTAGACAGAGGGTCATTCACAAGGCTTGCCCACCTGTCTGTTTCCTCTCCTTCACAGGACCTTCTTTTAAAGTCTGGAGAGAGAAGACGGCCAGACTCCGTCCTGGAGTCCAGCAGGCTCTGCACCTAGCCCCTGCATTCAGCCTGAGAAAGTCCCTGACACTGTGCCCCACACAAGGAATCCAGAGGTGGCCTGAGGGATTCCAGCTCCCATTTCTTCCAGCTCTGCCAACTCCACCCCTCCCAGCTCTGGAGTGCTCCCTCCTTCAGACCAAGGAGCACTCGGCTCCTGCATCGCCCCCCCCCCACCGCGTCTCTCTCCACTGCTGAAAACCTGACTGCCAGTTCACTAATAAACAAGACTGGCTCCTTCTCCGGCTTCTGGGATGGATGTGTGCGGAGAGCAGATGCAAGGCCGTTAAATAAAGACCCAGAGAGTCGTGGCCCTTGGCTGTTATCTGACAGAGGGCGGATGGCCAGGCCTGGCTCAGGGCTGAGGAGGAGGTAGCAGGAGCGCCAAGCTGAGCTTCCAGGTGTCCCTGGCAGAGAGGTGAGGAATGAAGGTGTGTGGCAGGCCTTTGCCCTGTTCCCTTCAGAGGAGCACCTCAAGGGGAGAGGGCCCAGCTGCTACCAGAAGCCACACTGCACCTCCTAAGTCACCAGGTGCCGAGTTCACCCCCTGCACAGAATATAACCCAGCAGCAGCTTGGGGAAGAAGAAAGGTGTCAGAAAGGACAAGGCAGGGCCGCTTAGATACTCCCTGCAGACAGCTGCCATCCCTATTGAACCCAGAATATACAGTGTTCATCAGATAAGAATTGGAACGTTCCAGACAGCTTGTTTAAAGTAGGGCTCGGGACAAGGCTAGGGGGCAGCTGAGACCAGAATGCACAGGGGGTGCGCTGGGCCAGGCATGGGAAGCTATAGTGACATGGGACTGGGTCCCCACAAGTGACAGAGCTCCTCTTCTGTACCTGAGCACCCACAAGGCTCTCATCCCTAGATACGCAGAAAAACTGAAGCTAAGGATGGAGGGTGACTTGTCAGAGTCCCAAAGTGTAAAGCTGCCCTGCCCTCTGTCACCCCTGAAAGCTGGGGCCCTGGAGATGCTCCCCTCTCGGCTCCCGGCACTCAAGTTGCTTCCCATGGCTGTCCGGGTTGCTGAGCCAGCTCTGAGCTTTGCACCTCTGTCTCTGGAGAGTTGAGGCCACAGCCTCTACCCCTAGGGGCCCCCTTTGGGCCTCTGCAGCTGGAAAGTGTCTTTCCAGCCCGATCCAGCCTGATCCTCACTCCAAGTCATATAAGGCGCAATTTCCAGAATTTAGGACTTTATTCTCTTCTCTTCATGATTGACATTGCTTTGATCCCAGCAGGAGCAGAGCCTGTCTGTGTGCGTGTGTGCGTGCGTGCGTGCGTGTGTGTGCGTATGTGTGCGTGCATGGGTGTGTGTGTGTGTGTGTGTGTGTGTGAGAGAGAGAGAGAGAGACAGAGAGAGACAGAGAGAGACAGAGAGAGGAAGAGAGAGAAGTCAGGTGGGCTGCCGGCAGTGGGTGTGGTCAGCCCTGCTTGGAGGGTGTGGTTTACAGCTGGCTTTAGCAGAGGACACAGTCCCCATCTTCAGGAGGCCTCATTTACATGGTTCTACTTTACCACAGGGCAAAAGCTATGCTCACTTAACAGAAACCAGACTTCGGTGTCAGCCTTCTTGGCCAGAGGCGTATATGGTGTGACACACTCTGGTGGTGTTGGGGAAGGGGCGGCAGCCAGAGCTCCAAGGCAGCCATTGGATCAGCGCCACCACTCTGCCGTGTGCTGTGGTGGGTGTTAGGGTCACATGTGCATTTGCTCACAGAATTTCCTGCTTGCAAGGGCACTTATCTTTGGAACAGGAGGGTCTCCAAGGCCTGTGTGTCAATGTTCCTCTGTTGGGTGCTATTGGGACATGGGGAAACTAGAAAGGGAAGTTCTAGGTCTTTGAGGTGATATGGGTTGGAATGTGACATGTCTCCCGCTGGCTCGTGTATGTGAATACTTGGTTCTTTCAACTGGTGACACTTTGGGAAGGTTGTGGGTTCTTTAGAAAGGAGAAGTGGATTGCAGCCCTCGAGGCTTTATAGCTCCTCATCTCACTTCCTGTCTGCTCACTAATTCCTGGCTGCAGGGGCTGCTACAGGCTGCTGTCACAAATGCCGTCCCCACCACGAGGGGCTGGGTCCTGTCCAAAGCTGCTTTTGTCAGATTTTCTTTTCTTTTCTTTATTTTTGTGCCAGCAGTGTGGGAAGTTGGTAACATTGGACTGTTTTTCCAAAAGTCGATTACAAAACGGCCACCTCTGCCTCTGCTTTTCACTTCCGGCTCCTCTGCGAAGTGCTCCCACCATTATAACCTGCCTCACTGCAGGCTGGAAAGCAGCCCATCTGCCTGATCATAGACCGGAGCCTCCAAAACTGAACCCAAACAAGTTTTCCCTCCTTTTAATTTGATTGCTCCAGATATGTTGCCACGGCAACGGAGAGCAGGCATGGGTGCCTGTCACGGGACATCAGCTGCAATGTGGCTGGTGACACTTCCATGGAGCGCTGTGCTGAGACCCAGACTGAAATCAGCCACACCATCCTTGCACAGGACTGCAGGAGGGAGACAGCACTGTTATCCTCGGTAGGAAACAGGAACCAAGCTTCCCGAATCAAGCCTGAGCTTTCACAGGGAGCGAGTGGTGAGCTAGGATTAGGTTCAGACAGCACAGTTCCCCTGATCGAGCACTGCTTCAAATAAGTGAGAAAGATGCAGCTGCCATACGGAATTAGATTTGGGGAGCATCAGGGGAACCATCCCCCCTCTGTTTCCCCTGTCTGTTTCATCTGACTTCCCTACTGCAGAGCCAGCTAAAACTGCAACAGCATCATGTCTGTACCACTTGGAACTAACTCTTCAAGGTCTCTCTTCTGTCCCAAGGACAGTCCAAACCCCTACCTGGCTATCAAAGCCCTGTGTCACCTGCTCCCTGCCCTCTTCTCCAGCCCTGCCTCCCACCAGACACCTCCTTGGCTCTGGCTACACTGACTCTGGTTTCCTGGTCTGGCCATGTTCTATTGCTTCTCTGTATCCTTGCGCTTGTCTGCTCTTCATTACATCGCCTTCAAAGCCGCAGGAACTCTCCGTGCACCCTTCAAGGCCTACATCATCCATGCAAGGAAGCCTGGGGTTTGGCATGGCTGAGAACTCAGTGAGTTGTGAGCTCTGACCCTTAGGGCTGAATAGACAGAAAAACCCAACTCCAGAGAACAGTTAAGTAGCAGGAAAGAATCCAGGAGTATTTGAGGGGGGTTTGACCGAGCTGGATGCTAAAACAAAGGCATTGGGATTCCGTTCTGGATTCCTTATTCAGCCATGGTCTTCCCAAAGAATAGGAAACACACACACACACACACACACACACACACACACACACACACACAACACACACACACAGACAGAGAGACAGTGAGAGAGCAATACATACATTGCATATAAATAATTATTTATGGAGACCTCTTAAGTTGGTTATTTGTCATTTTTTATATTTTTAATGTTTTATGTGTATGAGTAATTTGTCAGCATGTCTGTGCACCATGTGCATGCAGTGCTCGGAGAGGCCAGAAGAGGGCAGCAGATCCCCTGGAACTGGAGTCACAGATGATTGTAAGCCTCTGCATGGGTGCTAGGGGTCAAACCTGGGTCCTCTGCGAGAGCAGCCCGTGCTCTTAACTGCTGAGCCATCTCTCCAGCCCCTGCTGTGTTGATTTTAAGGAACAGGCTCACTCAAGTGTGGCCTCAAGCAATCTAAGATCTCTGAGGAAGGCCAGCTGGTGGGGGCACATTCAGTGTAAGTGCATAGTGGCCATCAGCAGAGCACTCTATCCCTTGGGGATACCAGCATTTTTTAAGTGTGTGTGGGCAGGTGTTGGGGACAGTCACCATCCTCACAACCTCAGGTCTTTGAGATGGAAAATTAATGCCTCTTAAGAAATAAGCAGAATATTCAGCAGAACATTCCAAGGTACAGGCTTGATGTTTCACGGGCAGTTAAAGAATAGCTCAGGGATAGCTCTCCTGCTGCAGTTTGACAGCCAGCTAAAGAATAGCTAACCAGCTCAGGGCTGCAGTTTGACAGCCAGCTAAGGAAAAGCTAACCAGCTCAGGGCTGCAGTTTGACAGCCAGCTAAGGAATAGCTAACCAGCTCAGGGCTGCAGTTTGACAGCCAGCTAAAGAAAAGCTAACCAGCTCAGGGCTGCAGTTTGACAGCCAGCTAAAGAAAAGCTAACCAGCTCAGGGCTGCAGTTTGACAGCCAGCTAAAGAAAAGCTAACCAGCTCAGGGCTATCTCTCCTGCTGCAATTTACAGCCAATTATAGGTTAGATTGCCACACCAGCCCCAGTGGAGACAGTGTAGCAATGCTGAGAGAAATCTCAATGGCTATCTGTCCAGAGGTTCGCCTCCTGGGGAAAAGTGGTTCAGGTCCCTGCAGGTGCTTACTTGGCTGGCTACTTGGAATGGGTGCTAGATGTGTTTTGTGCTATACAATAATGCCTTTTAATTATGGGCATTTTAGCCTGTAGCTCCACTGTTAATTCAGAGAAGCCTAGAAAACACTTAGATATAGTTTCAGGAACTGAAAGAGATACAGACCAACATTCAGCGGATGGATGTTGACCTCTGTGCCCCCGATCATAAAACCCACAGTGCCAGATGTCAGCCCAAGGCCTAATAAACAATTAGGGCTAAAGCTGTAAGGAAGCAGCCCGCAATGTGACCTTGCCTGTAATCAGCCTACCTGCAGCTAGGCTACTCTGGGAGTTACTACAAAATTCTAACTTGGTATCTTAGGGCCCTTGAATAATTGCTATTAAAAGGTTAGTGTTCAAAGACAATTCTTCTCTTTACTCAGTAAATCAAATCTCTGATATGCTGACCACAAGCAGGCCAAAATAGACAGAGGCTCTCAATTATGCACTTGCTTAGATGTATTTACTATCTCATACTTCAAAAGGAATTGCTGACATTTTTATAGTATGTTTGCTTATCTTTAAACTGTAGCCAAGATTAGTTCTTTCTGCATAAGAACCTGATACTTTGAAGTAAACTTTGCAGCAGTTCGCAAACCTCCTCAAGTGTGTTTGTGTCTGTCTGTCAAGCCGAAGCCACTCCTGACCTGGTCATCCGAGTCTTGGTCTCCACACAGACCTGCTACCCACTGAGCAGTCTGTGGCATTAGATAAACAACTTAGGGCATTCCTTCTACTGACCTTCTCACCCTGCCTGCGTGCCAGTGCCCGTGCCCTGGTTACGTACAAACCCTGCTCACATCCTGCCCACGGTCCTATATGAGCCTCCCCCGAGGAAATAAAATTTGTCAGCTTGATCAGAACACTGTCTTTCCATCCATTCTTCGTATCCCTTACCCCCTTTCCCTTCTAGGGGCTTCCCGGTTCGCTGTTGACCGCCCCGCGGGTCGGGGCAGGCAGGGGTGGTGGTATGTACACATGTATGCAGAGACACACACTTGGCTATTTACACAGGGGCTGGGAATTGGAACTTGGGTTGTGAAGGCTGCACACGCCCTCTTGCCACTGAGCCAGCTCTCCAGCCCCTGAATGTTTCTTCCTGTTGAGACTGAACTGACTGCACTATGGAGGGAAATCGCCCAAAGTCCACTGATGATAATGTTCATTAATGCCATCTCAAAACACCTTCATGTGTTTGCCCAAATGTCTGGGTGTGTGGCCTGCCATGCTGACACGTGAAATTAACCACTGTACCATCTCGCGGCTCTGCCCCCACTTTGGCCAGCTTTGTTCTCAGATGCCCAGGCTGCTGGTATTCTAACCCTCTGTCCTTGTAGCTCAAGGCACAGTATGGCCATCCTGATGGGCCATCACTCTCACCATATGGGCTCCACAGAGGGAGAATCTGAGCAGAAGGACACAGGAAGGGAGTGGCCCTGAGCTGCTGCTCAGGGCAGCTCGGTACCCGCCTCAGAAGGGCCCTCCTCCGCTTTTCCTTCCCCATGTCGCTCAGGCTGGGAGGAGCCTTCTTGCCAGCGTGTGGCCGGCCCCAGCTTCTGGTGGCACACGGGACGTGCGGAACCAAGGGTGGACCCTGCGACTTGGGACTCTAGGACTGGATGCTGGGGTTTCCAATAGCTGGTCCTCAAATGCCCTCAGAAGTGATGGCTGAAGTCCCCCCTGCCACCCAGCTACATTTATTACTCACTTTCCCATAGGATTGTGAAGGTCAGAAGAATCAGGGACGAGAAATTTAGAGAAGCCCGGCTCACTGATCAATATTAACTTCTCAAGAATCTGGGATTCATGCCAGAAAGAGCAAGCTGGGACCATGTCACCCGAGGGGGGAGTTCCTAAGGGTGCACTCTGGGCAAATGGTAGTCCCTTATCCTGCCTCACCTGTATCTGCATCAATTGAGAGAACCCTTCCCTTCTCCATGTACAGCTCAGTGCAGAGCCATGCACACACACACACACACACACACACACACACACACACACACACGCACCTCCCCTTTCTCTAGGGGAGGAGGCTGAGTGTGTGTGCTTAAATGCATGCTCACATGCATATGCTGGGTTTTAAATGTTCATCTTCATTAATTTTACCCTGAATAGAGCCCCTGGCAACTACCATCCAGTCTGTCTGTGTGCCTGCTGGAGGAACTTCCTGTGAGTGGACTTCTACAGCATTTTGCTTCTTTGTGATTGATTTATTTTGCTTATTAGAATTCCTTATGTTGGGCTGGAGAGATAGCTCAGGGGTTAAGAGCATTGTCTGCTCTTGCAGAGTTCAATTCCCAGCAACCACATGGTGGCTCACAACCATGAGATCTGGTGCCCTCTTCTGGAGTGCAGGCAGACATGCAGGGAGAACACAGTATATATAATAAATAAATAAATAAATAAATAAATAAATAAATAAATACTCTTTTAAAAAATCCTCAAGTTGAGGGAAGTGGAAGGAGAGGAAATAGTAATGAAGAGAACAGAGGACGCCCACCCATGTGCCAGCACACACCTTGATCCCAGCACTACAGAGGCAGACAGGGGAAACCAGCTCAAGATCATCCTCAGCTACACATCAAGTTCACGGCATTGAGGCCAGCCTGAGCTACACCTGAGTCTGACCCAAACAGAGGGGCTGAATATGATGGGTGCATTAGAGCCACAAATGCAAACCCTTATTGTGTACAGTCAACATGTGTGCATAAAAACGTATGAAGCTTTTACTACAATTCAATTACTTTTGTGTGCACATTTGTATATGTGGTACACATGCACCACGACACATGTATGAAGCTCAGAGGACAGCTTTCAAGAGTCAACTCTCTTCTTCTACCACAGGTGTCATGAGGCCCAACTCAGGTCATAAGCTTGGTGGCAAGCGCCTTTACCCACTGCGCCGTGTCACCCACCCTCATTGAAAAATGTCTGTAAGGACAATTATGCCCCTGTGGTCCACACATTTGTGCCACATGCTGGGATTTCCTTTTCTTTTTCCTTTTTGTGGTATGGAGATGGCACTCGGGGCTTTCACACACTGGACAGTCAGTGATCTGAGACCCCCTCCTGCCTGTAATTCCCTCCTTCCCGTCTTTTTAAAGACGGGCACTGCATACCCCAGCCTGCCCTCGGCTATGGGGAACAGTGTGAATTCCCCACCCGAGTTCACCTCGACCTTTGGCTGCTATCTGTCACATGCATATTTGTTACGGGTTGTTTTCCCGCCAGCCTGGTCTCACTGCAGCGCCAGCCCCAAATAACACACAGAGACGCTGTATTACATATAATGCTGTTGACCTGTTACTAGCATTTCTTATTGGCTAGCTCTGTCTTAAATATTAACCCATTTCTATTAATCTAAGTATTTCCACGTGGTTTCTTCTTACCAGAGAGAGGATGGGGACCTCTGTTCTCTTGGTCCTACATTTTGAATCTCCTCCCTACTTCCTCTCTCCTCCTTGTCTCCTAGTCCCGCCTATCTTGCTTTCCTATTGGCCAACAGTACTTCATTCATTAACCAAGAAGAGAAACATACTTACAGAATGGCATCTCCCATCACATATTCCCCTAGCCCTTTGAGACTTTGCTTCAACAGCAGGCACAAACTTGGAAGTATGATTTCTGAGCCCTTTGGGACAGAACTGCCACCTAAACCGACAGTCTGATCCTCACGTCTACAGCGGGCAAACCATCATCTCTAGGGAAAGTGGAAGCCAAGTCTCCCGACATCACAACAGTTTTCCTGGCCCCAGAGCTTACCGCGTGAGAAAGGAAAACTCAAGAGATTTGACCTCTGCACAGCCCACGGGTGGATGGGAAGTGTGTGGGTGGGCGAGTAGCAGAGAGCATGCTGGGAAAGCAGTGCCAGCAGAGATGCTCTCTCCGCCTGCATGTGGCACAGATGACCATTCTGACTACAGGTTCTTTGTCAGGTAAGGGGACTCTAGGGCCAGGGGGCCAGAGTCTACTGTGTGGGCCGGATCAGTCAGCTGACGGGTACCACACAGCCAGATGCTACTTGATACAGAACAAAACCATTGACACAGTCTGCCAGCGACCCAGCCCCCTGCCTCCTCCGGCTTTCAGCTTCCCAGTCAGAGTCCACGGAGAGGTTTGGCGAAGGTTTGCCAATCCAGGAGGGATTCCAAAGCTTTTATGAGAGTTTTCAAAAGTGCCTCTGACTCACAGGACATTACATCCACCCTGATAATTAAACAGAATGGGAGACAGCTCAGGGGGTAAAGCATGAGGGCCTGAGTTCGGATCTCTGGAACCCACACACAGAGTGGACAAGTCTGTTATCCCAGCCACGGTGAGATAAGAGGTGGAGAATCCCTGGGGGCTTTCGGGCCAGCCTGGTGTCCAGAGCAGACAGCAATGAAGAGTTCTGTCTCAAACTGCACGAAGAGTGAGGATGAACACTTGAGGCTGTCCTCAGACCCCACCTGTTTGCAGTGCAGTGGCATGTGCGTGCCCACACGCACACTCACACATACATAGACATGCACACAGGACTCACACACACACACACACACACACAGGCATGCATGCGCACACACACGCACACACATACACATGCACACTCATACGCACATTAAAAAAAGTAAACAAAAGCCTGAATAGTGAGGTGCTGGAAACACCCAAAGGAGAAACAGCTCCTTCAATGCATGTACACAGCTCCTTCAATGCATGTACACTTGTACACTTTTCCTCCAGCAAGTCTTACGCTGCCCAGTACACAGTAGGTACCTAGTGTAAATGCATCACTAAATAAGCAAAGAGTGTCCTGCTAGAAAGCAAGACGAGAACATCCTAATGGCATAATGTATGTCAGTGAGAAAGCTGAGACCAGTTTATAAACGTCAATTTCCCACTTCACTGAGCTTGCAAACACTGGAGGGTAAACACTGTCCCTGACTGAGTCAGTCATTCATGTATCCACTCATTCATTCACACAGTTAACAAACATTGACTGAGATTACTCAACGCTGTGCCAGAGCCAGCAGCAGCTCATGAGTGGCAGCCTGAGCCCTCAGCGCTCCCAGCACAGCTGGGAAGTCTGAAACCTAACGCAGGGTGGGGGCAGGAGGCGGAACCTTCCAGGGGACCTGCCTCGTGGGGGGAAGAACCCTTCAAAGGAAAGGACACTGGGAGCCAGCATTGAGAGCTTAGAGGCTGGTGACTGGATGGTGGGGACAGCGGAGAAGGCCTCAGCCGGACATCCTAGGGACCCACATCATGCTGCGTGACCTTTCTCAGAGTACTTCACCATCCCAAGACTCAGGAGCTCATCACTGTGTCTGGGACACGCCTCCCAGCTCCACGTCAGCGTCCTGTCCCTTCATAACCTTCCTTTCTTCACCCGGGAAGACTCGGCACCTGCCGCCGTCTGGACTCCCCCCAAGTTCCCGGCAAGCCCTGTCTGCAAGCTCAGCCAATTTATGTCCCTCCGTTCTTTTCTACCTAGCCAGGAGGCAGTGTGGTAGAGCTGTGGCTCCTTCAGCATGCCCATCACCGGAGGACAAGGCTCGGTGTTTCGCTTCCGGGCTCCATCCGGTGGGGTTGCCGTGGAAAATGGGCGCCTCCAACAAAGCATCAATTAGCGCTACTGGCCGCGGATGCTTCAAGAGCCACCGGGACCAAACTGGGTCTAGCAGAAGTTCTGTGCCTTACTGGGCTGTGTGAGCTGTGACAATCACTTAGCCTCTCGGGGCCCATTTCCCGAGGGCACAGTGCCACTCGCCTTGCAGGCTACAGAGGAACCCGGTCTGTACACAGCAGCGATAGACTGAACGTCCTCCGCCCACGTCCTTCGCTCACTTGCACCCACAGGCTGCGGCAGGCTGTTTCTCCCGTTAGAAGAGGAAGCAGTGCCTCCACCCCATCCTGCCCACCCCCGCACCCTAGCCCCCATCTCCCCAGAAGCTAGTCAATGCAACAAGAGGAGAATGGATGTGGTTTTCCAGCTCCCGAGGAAAGGAGAACATTTTTCTTCTAACCCCTGTGGCTGCTGCTCTTCACCTCAGCATTAAATATATTCACCAATTTAAATTTTTAATGTACACATCACAGCTAAAAATAGATTTGGCTTTACATCGGCCGTGCAGGAACACTTCAACAACACAGGCCTAGGGCAGATAAACGTCAGCTCACGGCTGTGAGTCTGCCTCAAGGTCCACGGCCACCTGAGTGAGGCGTCTGAGGTGAAGGGGCTTCCTCCTACACCCAACACCTCCTTACACCCACCGTCACCAGCGTACAAGCGTCTAAGTCCAGTCTGCTGCTGTGACAAAGGCACCATGAACTGGACGGCCTGGCACACCAGACTTACTTCTTGTGGTTCTGGTGGCCGCAAAGTCCAAGGCCAGGAAGCCAGGAGATCCCACGCCTATGGAAGCCTGCTTTCTCTCAGAAAGCCGCCTGCTCCCTGAACCCAACGTTGGGGAGACTGCCATGGATGTTCTGGAGCGTCTTTTAAAAGCACAAGTCTCATCATGAAGGCGAGTTCCTTGTGACCCAGAGGCCCTGCCTCCTAACGCTATCGCCTTGGGCGTCAGGATTAGGAGACAAACATTCAGTCCTTTGCAGCAAGGAAGTTAGGTATGTCCATTACAGACAGGCGCACACTGAGCAGACAAGACTAATTAAGAAGGGGGGCTTGTTCTGTGGACACTGCTTCCAGACATGCCACAGACTGCTCAGTGGGTTGCAGGTCTGTGTGGAGACCAAGACTCGGATGACCAGGTCAGGAGTGGCTTCGGCTTGACAGACAGACACAAACACACCTGAGGAGGTTTGCGAACTGCTGCAAAGTTTACTTCAAAGTATTGGGTTTTTATGCAGAAAGCTCAAAGAACAGATCTTTAGCCACAGTTTAAAGATTTACAGACATACTATAAAGGCATCAACAATTACTTTGAAACATGAGGTCGTAAATACATCTAAGCAAGTGTGTAGCCAGGAACCTCTGTTTATTTTGGCCTGTTTATGGTCAGCGTGTCAGAGATTTGATTTGTTGAGTTTAGAGAATAATCTTTGTCTCTGGATAGTAAATTTCTAATTGTATTGATTCAAGGGCCCTAAGATCCCAAATTAGGGTATCGTAGTGAATCCCACAACAGTTTAGCTGCTGGTGGGCTAATTACAGGTAGGGTCACATTGCGGGCAAATTCTTACAGCCTTAGCCCTAATTGATTTATCAGGCCCTGGCTGACATCTGAAGTCACAACTGGCGCCTTAGGATCTGTATCTGAAGGCACAGAGGGCAATACACATCTATTGACTGCTGATCTGTATCTCTTTCAGTTCCTGAAACTATGTCTAAGTGTTCTCTAGGCATTTCTGAATTACTAGTGGAGCTACAGGCTAAAATATCCATGAATAAAAGGCAATATTGTTATCATAGCACAAAATACATCTAGCACCCTTTCCAAACAGCCAGCCACACAAGCAGCTGCAGGGACCTGAACTACTTTTCCCCAGGAGGCGTAACCACGTGTGGTGCGAACCTCTGGACAGATAGCCACTGAGACTTCTCTCAGCCATTGCTACACTGTCTCCACTGGGGCTGTTGTAGCACAGACACGATGGTGGCATATGTCTGCAATTCCCAGCCCTAGGGAAACTGAGGCAGGAAATCAGGGGTATAGCAAGTGAGGTGGTTTGAAAGAGAATGGCCCCCACAGGCTCATAGATTTCAATGCTTGCCCACCATTTGAAAGGGTTAGGAGGTGTGGCCTTGTGGGAGGAGGTGTGTCACTGAAGGGAGGTTTGGGGTTTCAAAAGCTCCTGTCAATCCAGAGCCTCTCTCTTCCTGCTGCCTATAGATCCAGATGTAGAGCTGCCTCCCCAGCGCCATGTCAGCCTGCACGCTGCCACGCTTTACATCATGATGACGATGGACTAACCCTCTGAAACTGTAAGCCAGCCCCAATCAAATGCTTTCCTTCATAAGAATTGCCTGGGTCCAAGACCTAACACTAATGCACAGACTGACTTAGTGGAGCCCATTCTATATGGAGAGAGACCTTTCCCAGCCTAGACACAGGGTGTGGGGGTGGAGAGGTGCCTTGGTCCCGCCTCAACTGGATGATGGGACAGACTTAGTAGACTCCCTAGGGAAGGCCTTACTTACCCTCTCCATGGAGCAGATAACAGGAGAGGGGAGTTGATGGAAGATGTCAGTCTGTAAATATGGTTCTTGTATTGGTTAATGAGTGAAGCACTGTTGGCCGATAGGAAAGCAAGATAGGTGGGACTAGGAGACAAGGAGGATTTGGGGAGGGGGGGTAGAAGTAGGAGGAGATTCAACATGTAGGACCAAGAGAACAGAGGTTCCGATCCTCTCTCTGGTAAGAAGAACCCACGTGGAAATACTTAGATTAGTAGAAATGGGTTAATATTTAAGACAGAGCTAGCCAATAAGAAATGCTAGTAACAGGCCAGCAGAATTATATCAAATACAGGGTCTCTGTGTGTTATTTGGGGCTGGTGCGGCAGTGGGCCCAGGCCAGCAGGGAAAACCTACTCCTGACAGGGAGTGGGAGGAGCAGGAGGAGTGGAGGGAGGGGGAACTAGATTGGAATGTAAAAAATAAATTAAACAAGAGTTGCCATGGTATGGTGTCTCTTCACAGCAGCAGAATACTAAGACGGCAAGTTTGAGGCTTAGCCTTGTTTTCCTTAGGATTTCCTCTGCCACGCCTCCAGTTATACGGTGTCAAGACTAGTGCAGGCTGCCTCTTGCTCCTGCATCAGCCCTCCATCCAGTCTGTGTCCCTTCCTTAGGGCGAGGGATGCTTGCCTGGTCTACACGGATTATCTAATACAGTCTACACACACCATCATCGGTGGCTAGGTCCCCAGCCACCTCTCTGTACGCGTCTACCCCTGCCAGCAAGGAAGATGCAACTCCGGGAAGATCTTCTTCCTGCAGCTTTAATCAGGATCCTTGAAACATGTTCTTCTGACCCTCGGGAGCCCAGGGGACCCCTGCACAGGCTTAAATCCCCTTGCGCTAACCAACCCCAGTGAGCCACGTGGACCCTGCAGATAGGCTACTCTAAGGCGGAAGCAGACAGGCTGAACAGACTTAACCAAATAAGGGCTTGTTTACACCAGAGAGCGCTCACCCTTGGGGAGGTGGAAGGCGGAAGCCAGCGCCATCTTTAAGGCGTGACACTTCCCACCTCTCTACACCTCTCCATTAGGCAAGTAGTGAGACACCATCTCCTAGAACTTTCTCTCCTGATGCAGGCCAGAGTGGGGCGGAGAGGGCAGACACTGCTGCCCCCAGAGCTCCAGGCAAAGTGAATGCCTCTACCTCAGCTGTCTTGCCTCACTCCTCTGAGGAGCACAGGAGCACTGCCTGTCTGCTTCGCACCTGGCCACAGCTTCACTGTCAGCCGCGGGAAAGGGGCTGGAGGAGGTGTCTGCCTCCGTTGGCGCCAGTAGCCCTGCATTGTTCTCTGTTCTTCCATCACGATATTCTACAGTATAGGAGCGAATGTCCAACATCATCAGGTGACAGGTTCTAGAATCCCCAGAGAGGAGCTAGGCCCCTGGGCATACTGTGTAGGGGTTTAGAATAGACTAATGGAAAATGCCTCTTCTGTGTGGGTCACACTAGCTCATGGGCCAGGATCCTGGACCCAATAGACATGAGGAAGAGCACTTAGCACCAGCATCCATCTCTCTGTAGAAGCAACATGGCAGCCACATCACGCTCCTGCTGCCAGGCCACACTTCCCACCATGCCCTGCATACTCAGACTTTGCCACAGCAAAGCAACTAAATACAACACACACTGAATTTCCCTTGTGTTTTTAACCAGGCCCGTTGTCGTCAGACTAGTGGAAAGATTCCATTCCTGAATTGCCACCTATCCCACTGTTGACATTATCGTCATAAGGGGGGCCTCTGCCGGTGCTCACTAATCACCCAGCTAATCAGTCACACAGAGGCCTGAGCACCATCAGCACCAGAAGCGCCACGCCCACCCTGGCAGCCAGCCAGTGAGACTCCAGGCCCCTCAGTCCAGGTCAGGTTTTGTTCTGCCAGAGGGTGGTTGTGAACTCTCAGAGTGAGGCATCCTTGCTTAGAGCTCACTCCCAGTGTCCGACCTTCCAGTCTGCTGCAAGACGGGTGGCGGGCAGGGCCTCCAGCGTGAGCCAGCCCAGAGGCCAGCCCCTGCCATACAGACTTACACAAGTCTTTTCCATCCCATAAAGGATGCCACTTAGTGTGTGCTCCTCCATGCCTGTGCCTGGAAGCCATTTCCATGTCAGCGTGCAGCCCCTGCACTCTCTGCGCCTGCTTACTGCGGCCCCAGAAGGACGATACTGCACTTTGCTTGTGTTTCGACTGGCCCTATACCGATGAGCATTTGAGGTGTTTCCACAGTCCTGAGATGATTTAGCTACAGGACGATCTTATCATGTCTCCTTGGGCAGGTGACGCCACGCTTTTCCAGAGACCTCTCAAACCCACGTGTCAGGCAGTGGCTAGATGGGGGAACAGGCATCCCTGGCAGCTGCTCAGTATGTGTCCCACCTGCAGCTCTCGGCACTAGAACTTTAGGGCCCAGGAGAGGCAAGTGTAGGGTTGTGGTGGACAGAAATGACCACAGAGAACATCCCTTCCTCACATGAAAAGCTGCTTTGTAGCAGTGACCTCATCCCAACCCATACGGCTTTCTATTTATTTATCTTGCCCCCATTTAGAAATGAGGAAATCAAGCTCAGAAAAGTGACTGGTCCCAACCACACAAGAAGTTGTGGCAGAGGCAGAAGAGGGAACCCTGTGTGTCATATGCTGTGCCACCATGGGGATATGTACGCTCTGAGAAATGCCACTGGGTGATTCCATCGCTGAGCACATAGCAGAGCCTGGTGAATGGTATGGGCTAAGATGCCTATGACGGCAGTAGGCAGTCTAGTTTGGTGGGGTTCCCCATTATGGCAGCAGTCCCCAGCTGCCTAAAATGCCATGCATCCATGACTGACCTACTGAAAGGCACAACATGGCCGAGCATGTCACCACACAAAGAATAATGCAGCAAATGCGGAGAAAACGGGCTAAAAGAAAAATCCAGGCTAGGGTGGGGAGGCTACTGTGAGTTTGAGGCTAAGCTGGGCTACGCAGCAGGATCCCAACAACAATGGTTGTTCTCCTTTTAAATTGTTTCAGCCCTTTACACCACGCTGTCTGACTCAGCAACTGAACTCCTCCCTATCAGCAGTGGTTGGGTGGTTATGACCACAAGAGCTGCAGCCCGAGGGCACTGTTCCCTCAGGCACTGCGGCTTTCCCAGTTACAAGGGGACGTATCTAAATCTCTGTCCCTCTAAAGAACTCAGCATTCAAAGGTCAACGTGCAATTCTGCTCCTCAGAGAGGCTGCACAGCAAGCAGCCCACCTCCTCTCCTGGAGTCCCTCCAGAAGCCCTCCTGCCGTGCCTCACCCCTCCTTAAATAACCCTCACCCCTCCTTAAATAACCCTTCTCCATCTGGCTCCTCCCTACAACTTCCTGTCAGCTAGTCGCTCCTGACCACAGGTGAATTTTATTTAATCAAACACATCTTCGCATTACACAAATGTTCCAGAGCATAAACAGAAGTAGCACACCTTAAAATAATAGCCTACAACAGGCGATGGTGATAATGGAGTGGGTACGAATAGGCTCTTAAATCATCACATCCACAGGCAAGAGCGGGGAGAATAAGCACATGAGCTCACTTTCGTGCTCTCCGAGTGCTCATCTAGCTAGCTCCATTCTTAGACAGAGCAGGGCCTGCCCACGAAGTCGTGTTGTCCTCAGTGTGCAGCATCCTCCTACATCAATTAATAATTAATTAATAATGAACCCTAACCCACAGGCACGTTTGATCAGGGCAATCCCTCAGTCCAGGCTCCTAATTGGTTGTAGGTTATGGCAAAGACAATTAAAAACTATCAGGCACTGGAGAGGTGTCTCCGTGGATAAGAGCTCTCCCGTGGGGCTTTTGTGGAGACCCTGAGTTCTGTTCCTGGCAGCGCCATGCCAGGCAGCCCACAACCGCCAGTGACTCCAGAGGATCTAAGTTCTGTTCTGGCCTCTGCCTTCCCCTGCATACACCTGTTTTTCTCTTGTATCTTTCTCTCTGTCTCGGTCTCTCTCTCACAAGGAAAAGCAACTTAGGAATATCAAAGGGTACAAATTGGAAAGGAAGAAGTCAAAGTAACAGTACTTGCAGATGATAAGATACTATACCTAAGTGACCCTAAAATTCTACCTGGGAACTCCTACAGCTGATAAACACCTTCAACAATGTAGCTGGATAGAAGATTAACTAAAAAGTATCAGTAGCCCTCTGATAGACAAACAATACATGGGATCAGGGAAACAACACCCTTCAAGACAGCCACAAATAATAGAAAATGTCTTGGAGTGACAAGAACTTCAAGTCTTTGAAGAAAAAAATAGAGAAGATATGAAAAGATGGAAAGATCTTCCATGCTCATAGATAGGTAGGATTAACATAGCAAAAATGGCAACCTTACCAAAAGCAATCTACAGATTCAAGGCAATTCCTATAAAAAATGCCAACACATTCTTTACAAACCTTGAAAGAACAATACTCAACTTCGTATGGAAAGACAAAACATCCAGGATAGCTAAAACAGTCCTGCACAATAAAATAACTTCCGGAGATATCACCACCCATGCTTTCAAGCTGTACTACACAGCAATAGTAGTAAAAAAAAAAAAAAACCCACATGGTATTGACATAAAAACAGACATGTGAATCAATGCTATTAAATCAAAGACTCAGAAGTAAATCCACACACCCATGGCATTCGATTTTTTTATTAAGAAGCAAAAATTATACATGGAAAAAAAAAAGCTTCTTCAACAAATGGTGCTGGCTCTAACTGGATGTCACCATGTTGAAGAATAGATCCACATCTATCTCCATGCACAAAATACAAGTCCAAGTGGCTCAAAGTCCTCAACATAAATCCAGATACACTGAACCTCATGGAAGAGACAGTGGAAAATAGCCTTGAGCGAATCAGTACAGGAGACCACTTCCTGAACAGGACGCCAATAGCACAGGCACTAAGATAGACAATTAATAAAAGGGACCTCATAAAACTGAAAAGCTTCTGTAAGGCAAAGAACACCATCATTAGGACAAAACAGCAGCCTACAGAATGGGAAAAGATCTTTACCAACCCCATATCTAATAAAGGTTGATTTCCAAACTCTATAAAGAACTCACGAAACTAGATATCAACAAACCAAATAATCCAAGTAAAAATTCAGTACAGATCTAAACAGAATTCTCAAATGGCTGAAAAGAACTTAAAGAAATGTTCATCATCCTTATCCATTGGAGAAGTGCAAATCAAAACGACTCTGAGATTCCATTTTACACCTGTCAGAGTGGCCACGATAAAAAAAAAAAATAAAAACACAAGTGACAGCTCATGCTGGTGAGGGTGTGGAACAAGGGGGACACCCCTCCACTACTTGTGGGGGTGCAAACTTGTATAGACACTTTGGAAATCAATATGGTGGTTTCTCAGAAAATTGGAAATGGATCTACCTCAAGACTCAGCTATTCCACTCCTGGGCATATACCCAAAGGACACTCAATGGCACCAGGAGTCCACCTGCTGAGTTATGGTCAGCTTTATCATAATAACTAGAAACTGGGAACAACCCAGATGCCCCTCAACCAAAGAACAGATAAAGAAGACGTGGTGCATTTACACAATGGAGTATCACTCCGCTGTTAAAAACAACCACATCATGAAATCTGCCCGCAAATGGATGGAACTGGAAAAGATCATGCTGAGTGAGGTAACCCAGACCACCCAGAAAGACAAACATGATGTGTACTCACTCATACGTGGACATTAACTCTAAGTAAGGATAACCATGCTACAATCCACAGACTGAGAGAAATTAAGTAACAAGGAGGACTGGAGGGGGGGGTGCATGAACCTCCCTGTGAAGGGGAAAACAGAATGGACCTCTCCAGGGGACAGGGGGTGAAGATGGGAACAGGAGGGATCAGATGAGGGGGAGGATGGAGAGAGAGTACTAGAAGAAACAACTAGGATGGGGGAGGAGATATCTCTGGGATGAGCTAGAAATCTAGTGCAATAGAAACTCCCAGGAGTCTATGAGGATGCTCCTAGCTAAGACTCCTAGCAACGGGACACATGGAGTCTGAGCCAGTCATCTCCAGGAACTAGGCAAGACTTCCAGCAGAGGGGTTTGGACACCAGCCCAGCCTCAGAACCCTCAACCTACAATTTTTCCTGCTTATGAGATGTGTTAGGGTAAGGGTGGAGCAGAAATTGTGGGATTGGCCAACCAATGAGTGGCCCAGCTTAAGACTCAAGACCCATGCCATGAGAGGGAGCCCGCGTCTGACACTGCCTGGAGGGCCCAGAGACCTAGGATAGGGCCCAACACAACCGGCATAAAAACGAAAAAACGCCAATGACATGATCCATGATGATATTCTGCTACGCTCACAGATAGGTGCCTAGCCCAGTCGTAATCAGAGAGGCTTCATCCAGCAACTGATGGGAGCAAAATCGGAGAACCACAGTCAAACATTCGGTGGAGCTCAGGGAATCCTATATACGAGGGGGAGGAAGGATTGTAGGAACCAGGGGGGCCGAGAACACCACATGAAAATCCGCAGAGCTCACAGAGCTCGCAGAGACTGAACTGCCAATCAGGAACCTTCAGGACTGGCCTAGGCCCTGTGTGTGCATGTTACAGGAGCTTGGTCCTCTTGTGGGGCTCCTAACAGTGAGAGCAGGGGCCGTCTCTGACTCCGTTGCCTGTTCTGGGACATTTTCCTCTTCCTGGGTTGTCTTGTCCAGCCTTAACAGGAGAGGGGGTGTCCAGTCTTAGTGCAACTTGGCTGGTGAATACCCATGGGAGGCCTGCCCTTTCTCCTCCTCAGAGAAACGGAGGAGTGGATAGGGGTGCGGGGGAGAGTTGGGAGGGACTGGGAGAAGCGGCAGGAACTGTGGTCAGGGTATAAAAAAGTAAATAAAATAAATTTCGTAGGGTTATAAAACAAGATGGAAGTAGTTTTGCCTAATATAGGTGTTTAGTATTTTGTGGTGTGTATTATGCATGTAAAATTGCTACTGTGTTTCAATAGGGGATTTTCCCCCCAGGGTGTCGTTAGATACCCAAATCCATGGATGATGAAGTCTCATCTATAAAATAGCATTGTATTTGAATAAAAAAAAAAATCTAATCATCACAAGAGCAGAGGACCTGGGTTTAGGCTAGCTTCCCACCTCTAGCAAGGAGACCTTGGACCAGTCATGTGACCACCTTGCTTTCCTTTGGGGAAGGATCAGCACAGGTTGTGAGGTCCCTCTGCAACCTTGCGCGCCTGAGATATATGAAAAATTCCCAAGCACTCTCTTAAATTCAAGTTTTTCAGTTTCTCTGGATGGAATCGGGTGCAGGTTTGTGCCACTCTGTTCCCATGGGGACCCGTCCTTGTCCTTTCATCCATCTCAGCGGTGCTCCGGCGAATTTACTTTCGGGAATTCCAAATCCACGCTTACCCGGATCATCTCGGTTACGGCTGCCACTCAAGACACCGACACCGCGGTGCCTGCTCACCCAGCGCACGTGCTCGTAGGGTGAGACGAGACCTCACCCTCCCTCATCCCAGCGGCGCAGCTGGCGGGCGGGATGGGGCGGGGCCCAGCGGCAGGTGGGGGCGGGGCGGGGCGGGGCGGGGCGGGCCGTGCGGCCGCTCCGGGAGCTGCGAGGCACAGAGGCGCGGGAGACGCGCGGAGCCAGCGCCGAGCCCGTGCGCGCGCCGCCATGCCCTTGGCCTTCTGCGGTACCGAGAACCACTCGGCCGCCTACCGGGTGGACCAGGGCGTCCTCAACAACGGCTGCTTCGTGGACGCGCTCAACGTGGTGCCGCACGTTTTCCTGCTCTTCATCACCTTCCCCATCCTCTTCATCGGTGAGCGTGCGCCGCGGCGGGAGGCGGGAGGGCGCGCGGGGGAAGGGCGCGCGGCCCGGGGGTGGCGCGCGGCCCCGGCGGTCCCGCACCGGCTCGCCGGTCTCCCAGGTCCTCTGCTCTGCGTCTCCGCCCTTGCTCCCTCCCCACCCCGCCCCCATCCCTGAATCCGCGCGAACCCGGCGGGCACTCACGACTCTAGGGATTCCCCAAGTTTTGCCACCGCAGAGCCTGACCCGGGATGGGGTTCCGCAGGACCGGGGAAGATCGTGAGGGGGTCGGCCACACCCTGAGTGTCGTAGCGGCGGGAGCCGGGCCACCCCTTCCCCGGGCCCGCGCTGTCACTGGTACAGCTGGACTCTGACGGGAGCGCTGGCTGCAGCTGGGGAGGTTGATGGTGAAGGCCTTGAGCTGTCCCGGTGTAGCTGGGACAGGGGCAGAAGCCTCCTGGGCCCGAGGACATAGACTTTAGGTGCTGGTACCCCACCACCCCACAAAACTTCTCCAGGACTGTGGATCAGCTCGAATCAGATTTAGCGACCCCCTTGACTCCCAGCGCACTCGCCAGAAAGTGGTCTACAAAGTTGGCTGCCCCGGTTCCCTCCTCTCCAGGGCCAATCAGCTCTGTTCACAGAGGGTGTTGATGTGATCCCTCAACTGTTCATTTACTTTAATTAAGAGAAACGGCCAATCTTAAACATTCTTTGGGGAAGAAGGGCGAGGTGGCCATCAAACTGAATTAGTAAGAAGTTGCTGAACCGGGCTACCCTGGCAACCCTAGTTCTCCAGAGGCTGAGGCAGGAGGATCAGGGGGGGTTAAGGTCATACTCAGCTACATAGGAAGTTCAAGGCTTGTGCTGGCAGCATTAGACCCTGTCTGAAAAATAAAAAGCTGCTACTGAAAGAAGTTGCTAGTTACCGACAAAGAAAAATGATTAGCAGAGACAGAAAGAAAATAGGTTATACATGCCCATATGTGTATCGGAAATGAAGCAGAATGGATGATTAACCAGTCACACAGGAGGTCAGTGTGGTACCTGTTTAGGACCAACTGTGGGTCCAGGTTTTGTACTTAGACATTTGGTTTGTATGCCCGGCGTGGGAAACAGGCTCTGTAAGTAGCCTCCACGCGTGCCTCGCCCAGGCTGCCTCCCCACGCCCTGCATCTCTCCCTGCAGGATGGGGCAGCCAGAGCTCCAAGGTGCATATCCATCACAGCACCTGGCTCCACTTCCCAGGGCACAACCTGCGCTGGATCCTCACCTTCATTTTGCTCTTTGTCCTCGTGTGCGAGATCGCTGAGGGTATCCTGTCTGACGGGTAAGTGAGTGACCCGGGATCTGCTCAAGGGGACTTCGGAAGCCCAAGGAGGCCCCTCCTGTGCAGGCTCACATGCCCTACACAAACCAATAGCATTTAGGTCCCATAACCCTTTGCCTGGTATGAACTGTGCCAGGCCCTACACACACACACACACACACACACACACACACACACACACCAGCCAGGTGGGTAAAGGGAACGCAGAAAAGCATTCTAGAGCCTGTCAACGCGTTCCCAGCTACTATGGAAAGTCCCTGGTCCCTCCCTCAAGTGATTGAAGTGGATGAGTGCCGTTTGTTCTTACGGAAAGCTTTTCCCTGGTTCTCGTTCATTTACAAGGTCCCGTCCCTGGGAAGGGTGATGATAGCGCACGCCTTTAATCCCAGCATTCGAGAGGCAGAGGCAGGTGGATCTCTGTGAGTTTTGAGGACAGCCTGGTCTACAGAGGGAGTTCTAAGGCAGCTGGGGCTTTTACACAGAGAAACTGTCTTGAAAAAAAAGAAAGATTCAGTCTCTGGATCTGTGGGCACTCATATTTGTCACATTACCCGCCTCTGCTTCTTAGAAGCCCCCTTCCTCTCCCCACACCCACCCCTTCCCTTCCCTCTCCTACAGACCAGAATGTATGTTCAAGTTTCAGTTGGCAAAGCTGCCAGGATGGTTCCATGCGTGTCTGGTGAGGCCTGAGGTGCTGGTCCTCTGTATTCACAGTGCAGGGCACACAAAAGCTCTGCAAATTGAATCCGAGGGATAAATAAAATCATACCGCAAGGACATGGTCTGGGAGGCGAGGAGGGGGCAGTGTTAGACGGTTCCATGGCGGAGGGGGCTTTGCAGCTGAGCCCGGAAGGATGACAAGTGTTCTGACAGGCTGAACAAGGGGCTAAGGAGTGGAGGACTGTGGCACTGGAGCAAGAGGGACCAGGGGCAGACCACGGCACAGGTGACAGGCATGACTTGGGCAGCCATGAGTTGAGGCCTGGAGGAAAGCTGGGTGTGTGGCGATGGCCTTGGGATTGAGGCTAGCCACCAGGCGCAGGAGGAATGGGGAAGGCTGACTCAGTTGGCACGTGGAAGGGAGCCATGGGACTGAGGATGGGAATCAGATCGGGGGCTCAAGAGGAGGCGTTTGGATGCAGACTGCCTGGCTGAGTTGGATTTGACTGGTTTCGAGCCCAGGAGAGATGCCCTTGGCACAGTACTCCGAAGGGAGAGGCCAGGTGTGTGTTTGGTCAAGTCAGAGGCAGGACGGAGTCAGCGAGGTAAGGAGTGGCGACAGTGTGACCTCAGAAAGTGACAGGAGGCCATATGGAGCAGCCGCCTTTAAGGCAGAACGGAGGCATGGGTGAGCCTCAGGGACTGTTTCAGGAGGTGATGTCACAGTTGTCGGTGGACATTGGGCGGGAGCATCTGAGGTCCAGCTCATCTGAGCTGGAATTAGACAGTGTTCAACCCTGCAGCTGTCCCCTAGGGGGCGGGATTTCTGTCCTGCCACCTCATGTCCCTTAGTATCCCAGGTGTCAGCACCAATGTCATGCCTCACCTTAAGGCATTGGGTCCTACTGCTGACCAAAGCCTTCCAGACCAGCAAGACTACCATTAGGCATGCCTGTGCTTACCTAGGCATGGACCAGTCTGTATTCCTCCTGAGGACCCATCCAACGTGCCACTGAGTACCGATGAAGGAACTTGTGAACGCTTGGGACAGAATTGCCCTTAGCTTATAATTGGCTGGATGGCAGGAGAATACCCCACCAAAGAGAGGGAGCCCTGAGCCTTCTGCTGAGCCTTCTGCAGTGCCAGCTGTGGGGATTATATGTCACTCAGTCTTTCTGGACCTTGCCTTCTCTACCTGTGAAAGGGTACTCGAGCCCTCACTTGTCTACTTGAAGAGCGTGAAATGGGGAAACACACAGGGTTCCAAGCCCAGCCACAGGGCAGAGGATGCAGGCCCAGGACATGGGGCCTGGGAAGAAGCAGCCAGACACCCACTCTTCCTCTCTGACCCTGCATAGCTGGACCACTGAGTATGTCTCCTCCAAGGCGCAATGCATGCCTCTAGCTGGACACTGGGCTCCTGGTCTTTGGGGAGGACATTCTGAGTCAGCAAGTGTAAGGAAGGGACATGTGGGGAGGCAGACGAGTGACATCATAGACCTGCTCCGTGGTCCCATTTCCACACTGGCCTGTGGCACGTGGGGCCAGAGCTGGGTAAGACAGCCATCTCCAGCCTGGATCTGACTCAGCTTCAGCCACATTCCGTGACTAACTGAGGCATCTACCCGGGAGTGAAGCTGCCCTCTCAGAGTGCCTGTGTGCGGGCCTGTCAATTCAGAGCAGCCAAATCCCACAGAGAAGTGGCGTGGGGGGTGTTTCCCCAAACCACCACACACTCCACAGACATGAAGAAAACTTGCACCTGATCGCTTGGCTATTTCACCCCTCAGCAAAGCATTTAAGATCTATTGTAACTGATGCTGTGGCATAATTGTTCCAATTATAGTTAATATTAAATTTACTTCAACATTATTTCTAGTACAGAGGCAAGAGTTCTGAAGCCCCCTCTCCCCGGACAGCGATTGTCTGTCCTCTCTCTGCCTTTGCCCCTTTGTATGTCCTTTATTATAAGCAAGACCTTTTGCTGAGAATATCGAGGCTGGAAGGACATCAATGACAGCCTCATTTAACAAGAACTCTAGAAATTTGCGTTTTCTGGTTGATTTTGCACTTGGGCGGGCTCAGCCTTTCCCCTGTGTTCTGCAGGTCAGCCACCCCTTCCTCATGAACCCAAAGGCCGCCCTGTTGGAAGAGTCCCATAAGAAGGAAGGGGCAGGCTTGGAAAGGTGTATTCCAGCCATGCCTCTTCCTTTCGTGGAGGCCATGCTCTGCAGACTGGACTGCACAGCCACCCCCAGAACAACCTCTGGCAAAGGGGTATGGCATCGGTAGCCCACTTAAGCTGGTCACCATCTATTTCTGAGGGACTGGGTAATTTGTGGTTCTTTGTCAGGCAGCAGGGGAGGATGCTGATTGGTAAACAGCCATGCTGCCTCCGTGCCTACACTTGGGTCCCTCCAGAGTCCCCAGACGCCTGCCATGGCTCGCTTTCCCATATGACTTGACTCCTCTGCTGAACATATATTTGTCCTTCAAAGCCCAACCTGGTTCCACACCCTCTGGGGAGATTTCCCTGGTTGCCCAACCCCTCCCTTACCCTCCCTCAGCCTTCAGGCCATCTGGAGTGGCCCTTCTGTGGACTGTTGAGTCAGATAGCAGCTCTGGACTTTGCCTATGCTTACAGGGTAAAGACACTTGGCCTGCCGGATCCAGCAATAGTATAAGCAGGGACATTACTGAGGCGGGAGGCTGAAAAGCACCCTCTGGGGATGGGGAGAGTTTCCAGCACCGCTGGTATAGAAAGAACAGGTTGGGCGGTGTTGCCGGAGGCCCTGTTGCCTGGGCCTTCGGCGTCGGGCTGGGTCTGGGTCTGTGTTTTGCTGTCTGTCGGAAGAGCATGGTCAGGAAAGCTAAGGCAATCATCGACACTCCTTGGCTGGAGCTGAGATCTGGGAGGAGACTTTGGCTCCAAATGTGGCTTGATTGTCACGGTACCCACCCCCTCTGCCAGCAGAGGCCTTTGTGAGTCAATGCAGGAGGGCACCATCTAGTAGTCCCTGCCCCAGCCCTCAGGAGGAGGGCAAAGGCGTGGTCTTGGGCATGTGACTGAGCCCGTTCCCTTGGTTGTAGAATAGGGTGACTGGGCGCCCACTTCATAGGGGCTTCATTAAACAATTGATGTTCATCGGGTAGTTAGAGTCAGGCTTGGCCTGGGGCAGACACCCAGCAAACGCAGACCGCCATTGCCATCATTAGGGCAGAGCCTGCAGACCGCCATCGGCATCATTAGGGCAGAGCCTGTCCACACTGCCCCTGCTTACCTGTGCTGCTCCTGTTAAATGGGGCTGTTGCTGAGTGAATCCAGATGCACGGAGTGTTTGTGATACAGACTGCTGGGAAGAACCATCAGCACGTGGGCATCCAGGCCGTGGTTATTCGAGGTCCTACTGTGTGCTGAGCAGTGAGCACAAGGCCTGCGCTGCACATCCTCTCTCTGATCCTCTCTGTCTTCTCCCATCACAGGGTGACAGAATCCCGCCACCTGCACTTGTACATGCCAGCTGGGATGGCGTTCATGGCTGCCATCACCTCTGTGGTCTACTATCATAACATCGAGACCTCCAACTTCCCCAAGCTCTTGATCGGTGAGGATGGGGGAGGCCTTTCCTCCTTCAGCCAGCATTTTCTGAGCACGTACTCCAGGCACCAACCCAGGCTGGGAATCAGAAATAGAGAAGGCCTCTGCCTCCATGGAGCTTGTGGTCTGGAGGAGGAGACAGATGGGCAAAGATGGCAAATTAACCAAGGGAGCGGGTGCTGAGGATGCTGTGGAGGAAAGCGAGTTGGGCTCAGGCAGGAGAGTGGGGGTGCGGCTACCTGTACAGGGCAGTCAGGGAGCCTCCTGCAGAGCCAGCCTGCAGAGGTCTTCTGACCTGAGCGTGTCTGGCAGTGTGGCCAACATGGCCAAGCCCAGTGCTCGGGGCCACCTGTGGAAATCTGGAGTCTGGCCACCAGGGGAAAAAGGTCACCGAGACGGCCCCAGGGTCAGAGGTAGGGGCAGGATGTGGATCGGGGTTTCAGGAATGTTGGATTTGAGATGCCACTGGACCGCCAGCTCCGGTCAAGTGCGCAGTTAAGTAAATGAGCTGTGTGTTCGGGGAAAGGTGGGGAGGAGATGTGTTCAGCAGATGTGGGTTTATGGATGGCGTCTGATGCCTGAGCCTGGATGGTGTCTCATGGGGAACAGAGAAAGGCCTGAGGCTGACTGACCCAGGAAGGAGCGACCATTTGCAGCTTTTGACAGGAATGACTGGGGTTCCAGGCAGGAACAGCAGCCTTGCCATCTGCCCTTTATGGGGCGTGTAGCATGGGCTGGCCTCTGTGCGCCACGCCCTCCCTGGCTTGTCTCACCGATGTCCACGGTGGCTCTGCTAGAGCTGTAGCTCCCCAGTGCTGCATATAGATGTGAAGTAGGAAGGCTTGGAACACCATCAGCAAACACTCTGTGAGCATCTCCCACGTGTCGGGATCTGTGCTGCACACAGTGACTGAGCCTTGAGGCAGCCTATGAGGTGGATCCCGTGACTGTTTTTCGTCCACAGAGCAGGAAGCCTACACTCGGGCTGAGTGATTTGGTGTAGTCTTCCCATCTACTCAGAGTGCGTCAGCAAAACCAAGCAACTGAGCAAGCTTCTAGCTGCTTCTAAGGGTGCGCAAGCCTTGTTCGTGCCTCCGAAGCTGTAAGTGCAGATCTGCCACTGTGCGGTCTACTGTCACTTGCAGTCACAGTCCGTGCCGGGCTGTGTCCCCGGTGGTGTCAGTAAGTCACTAATGTTCGAGATGTAATAGACACTGGAATCGGGAGTCCTCTGTGCTCTGACGGTGACAAGGCTGTCTTGCCTTAAGGCAGAGGACATTTTCCTAATATCTAGGCACAGGTCTGCCGTCCGATGTTCGGTGTAGCGCTCCGTTTCCGTCCTCCAACTGTGCCCCTGCCCCGGGACCCCATGTGAATGAATGTGCCTGGATTAGCATCCAGAGGGCAGATGTTAGCTCCGAGCTTCAGAGAGCAGCCCCAAGAGGGCCCTCCCCCTAAAATGAACCGCCAGGGCCAGGCTAAGCAGAGTCTTGCAAACACTGTCAGCACCTGAAAGCTAATATTCCCATTTTCCAACAGGCACACGGTTCTGTCTTCCTAGCACCAATCATCACCATGGGTGGGGTCCATGCTTCCCAAAAACCCATGACCTCTCCCCTTTCCTCAGCTCCCCTGGCTGGAGTTCTGCCCCCCCCCCCCGAGAAGTTAGCTCTGCAGCCGCAGAAACTCCAGACCAGGCAGAAGGGGGTGCTGAGCTGTAGGGATAGAGGGCAGTTCATGGAAAAGCTAGCCCCCTTCAGAGGCCAGCATCTGGTCACAGGCCTGGAATCCCACAAGAAGGTAAACCGTGACATGGCTTAAACTATACCAGGGAATATAATCCCGAGACCCCAGGGGACAGCAAAGAAAGACAAGAGCCGAGCCGGAGTGACAGAAAGGGAAGGATTTCAGGAAGAGCTGAGAGTGTGCAAAGGCCCTGGGGACAGAGAACGGAAAGGGACCTGAGAAAGAGGAGCTGGGGTAGGGAAGGCAGGAAGGAGGCCGACTCGGTCCTCTCTCAGCAGTGATGAGCAATTGTTTGCCTTCATTTCTTCCTATTTTTGTGACAAGGTCTCCCTGTGTCACCCTGACTGGCCTCAGACCAGGCTCTCTTGCCTCTTTTTGGGTTTTGTGTGTGTTGTATGTGACTTCATATGTGTGTAACAGTAATGACCATGTTAACTGTTATGCCTGCATTGCTGCTGTGGGATTAAGAACGTTTGCACAGCCATGCAACCACCAGCACGGTCCGCCTCCAGCACCTTCCCCCTTCCCAAACCAAAGCGCTAAACCCATTGAACAGAAATGCCCTACTCCTCCCTTCCCTGGCCCGTGGGCATAGCATTCCTGGCTTTATAAAACCTCGGTAAGGACTTTTTAACCTTTTGTGACCGTCTTAGTTAGGGTTTCTGTTGCTGTGAAGAGACACAAGGACCATGGCAAAGGACAACATTTAACTGGGGCTGGTTTACACTTTCAGAGGTTCGGTCCGTTTTTTGTCATGGCAGGAAGCACTCAGGCAGACACGGTGCTGGAGAGGTAGCTGAGGGCTCTACATCCAGATCTGTAGACAGCACGAGGAGTATGTGTGACACACTAGGCCTGGCTTGAGCTTCTGGGACCTCAAAACCCACCCCCATGACACACTTGCTCCAACAACAAAGCCACGCCTCCTAATCGTACCAGCCCTATGGGAGCCGTTTTCCTTGAACACTACAGTAACTTGCTTCCCTGAGGATAAGTATTCAGCTCTCGGTCCGTGTCACAGCACGGTCAGAATTGCCCTCCTCTAAGGCTGAGAAATATCCCGTTACCCGGCTGTACTACGTCTTGCAGTCCATTCATCTATTGGTGGACATTTGGGTTTCTTCCACTACTACCATTATCATTGCCGTCGTTATTGTTGTGGAGATTTCTTTGATCTTTTTTCATTTTTGTTTTTGTTGTTTAGTTAGTTTTCTTGAGACACGATCTCATGCTGACCAGGTTAGTTTTAAACTCCCTATGTAGCTAAGGACGACTTTGAACCCCTGACCCACATCCCAAATACTAGGATTGTGATGTGTGCCACACACCTGGTCTTGAGTATTGTGAACAGCAGTTGTGACTGTGTGGGTGCTGTGGGGCTTTTGAACTTGACCTTATGGATGGCTCTGTGAAGGTCGGAGGGGATGACAACCCAGTGACAAAAGGTGATGGTGCCCTGAGGGTGGAGAGCGGTGGGCGGGTTCAGAATAGGCAGGTGGAATGCTCAGAACAGCTGTGGGAGGGGTGCGGCACTGAGGAGAGCCTAGAACTCTCCACGTCCACATTCACACCTACTGCCTGACTCCCGCTGCTCTCAGCCCAATGGCCAGCAGCTGGTAGGCGTGGCTATGTCCAGTGTCAGGCCGGAGAGGACCCCTGGCTCACCCTAGCTCCACCACTAATGCCTCTGGGGCCTTGCAGAGGACACTTGGGCTCTTTGAACTGTGGTTTCCAGGTGGGAACACTGAGTCCTTCTTGCCTAAATCACAGATTGTTAGAGAATCCCAGGGGAACAGACACGGAGGCACAGCTCAAGTCTCTGTCCCAGTGGGTGGCCCTCTCATTCTGAGCAGAAGATAGTCGATGCATGGGAAATAATGCATGCCAGGGTTGGCCCCCACCCGTGGATCCCCATGTCACACTGAGGGTCACCACCACAGTCCCGAGGGCCCTTTCACTCCTTTTACTTTTTTTTTTTTTTTTTTTTTTTAATGCCTACGTAAGTCCGGGCCACATGATGAGGCTTGCCTTCTTGCCGCTTCTCAACCCACAGCCAGGCCAAACAGATCCCATCTTTTTCTTAAAGGATGGCCTGATGACTCAGGGGTGGAGGTCACGTTGGCCTGGCTTGGGGACAGGGGCTCTGAAGCTGGCCTCACTGTAACATGACTCTCAGGACAAGGTGCTGGAGGGGTCCCACATCAATACCTCCCAGGGCCCCTTAACTAGCTGTGTTGGGGTTTGCTATCACAGGCTGACAATGACAAGTTGGCAGTTTGGGAGGAAGGGTGAGGACCTGGAACAGAATCCACCCAGGGCTTCTGAAGCAGACTGCCCCAAATCTGAAATCCACCCTCATAAAAATGTCACAGCTAATGCCCAAAGAGCAGTCACACTGCACTCAAGTCTGCCCATGCTCCCAAATACCTTTAGGCAGTGCTGTCACTGCCGCAATTGATGGGTAAGGAAATTCAGGTTGAGACGGTTAAGTGTGTTCAATCTTTGGCGTTACAATGTGATATTGCCATCTTCAAAGTCTACACTTGAGCGCTCTGCAACGACTTACAAAACAAATCCCATGGTGTGTTTTAAGTACGTTTGTGATTTTGTGTTGGGCTGCATGCATAGCTGTCCTGGGCCACAGACATGGTGCTCTGTGGTTTACCTAAGCCATCCAGCTGTTGCGTGTAAATCTGGGTGAGTCTGGCTACAGTATTGCACCTCTAAGCACGGTTCTGCACTGCCCCATGGTTCTGAAAATCACTCTTCTTGTGTTCCCCATAGACCCAGGCTTCCGGGGGAACATTGTCGGGGTGCTGGGGACTCTGTGCTGTGAGGACAGGGTCCTGGGCCTCCCTTCATCTCCTGGCCATTACAAGCTGACAGGGAACATGCCTAATTCACGTCTTCATCTCTCTGGGCCTCGGTGTCCTATCTAAAGCAAACAGGCTGGATTGATGTCGTTAAGATGTTCCCACCATAGACTGGGAGCCAAGCTCTGCCGTTTAACGTTGCCGTGACCTTGCATGGGTTACCCAGCCTTGCTGAATCCTGGCCCCCTTGACTGCTTGAGACGGGTATGACGAGCTGCTTCCCTCTCAAGGCTGTAGTAAGGAACAAGTGAGAAAATGTGTTTAAAGTGCCTGTAACTCGGTTGACTGTGAGAAGCCATCCCCCTGCCCTCACTGTTATTTGCCTGACCCGTCGGACTCATGATCCCAGTGTTTCTAAGTATGTCTGTCATGAATGTTAGAATGCCTGTTCCAAATCTCAAAGGGACAGCTGTGGTGACTCACACTTGGGATCACAGAACTTGGCAAGCGGAGGCCAGAAAGTTACACGTTCAAGGTCATTTTCAGATACACATGAGAGAGGGTCAAGGTCATTCTCAGATCCATATGAGACTCTGTCTCAATCAACTCATCTTTTGGCTGATAAAAGGGAAAATGTAATAGTCATACATGCATACCCGCTTACCAAGGATGTGTTTGAATGCCCCCACGCCTCTTGAACACGCATTTTCTCTCTTCCCGATGCTTGCATGCTTGTAGAGGTACACGCATGCCATGCTCAGCACCCCCTACTCTCTCCTCCTCAGCTCTGCTCATCTATTGGACCCTGGCCTTCATCACTAAGACCATCAAGTTTGTCAAGTTCTACGACCACGCCATCGGCTTCTCTCAGCTACGCTTCTGCCTCACGGGGCTTCTGGTGATTCTGTATGGAATGTTGCTGCTCGTGGAGGTCAACGTCATCAGGGTGAGGGTAAGCAGGGACGTGGGAAGTAGAGCTCTGACCCCAGACATGCTATGCCTGTGGGCGCTGCTGCCATTCGGCAGAGCGCAAGAGACCTCGATGGCTTTTCCTGCACCGGACAGGGCACAGGGACCACGGGTAGAATCCAGGGGAGCTGTTCCGTCAGACCCTCCGCCCAGGGTGGGCTGGCTCTTGCAGAGAAGAGAAAGCATAAGGGCCTGCTTTCTCTGCTTCTCTTGTTGGGGACAGGGGTACTCGGTGGAGCATCGTGAGTGAGCTCTTGTGACTTTTAGGCTCTGTTTTTTTGGTTTGGTTTTTGAGACAAGGCTCCACTATGTAGCCCAGGCTGTCGCTGAACTTTCTACCCTCCTGCCTCGGCCTCCGAGTGCCTGCCTGTGTCCTCTGTTTTGTCATCCTTCGTTTTCTCCTTCTCTCTTTCTTCTCCACCCTAGAGCAGTGCCTTCTCCTTACCCTGACCCCAGCCCTGCTTTCCCAGGTAGCTCAAACTGACAGCCTACTTACTCCCCATATTATTTTTATTAATAGGACAGCATCCACATCCATCTAAACAAATATCCCCTTGGTGGTTTCCCCTCAACCCACAAAAGTAAATGTTTTTCCCTTCAATATGTTTCATGAAAAGGGATCATATTACCTACTGTGTTATGTATGTCATGCTCCTCTCATCCACTATTTCTTAGGACTTCCTCCAAGCTGCCTGAGATGCAAGTCCCGTCTCTTAGTGGCTGCATGATATTCCACTACACAGATGAGCTAGTGTTGTGTGGGGGGCCATTCAGTTCACTGCCGACTTCTCCATTTCACAGATAATGAATCGAACATGCTTTCCTCTCCATGCCCTGTGGGAGAGAAGGCAAGGAAGGGGATTGTTCAAGCAAACGGCATACATGCATTTTAAAGCGAGTCCAGTAGTATAGGAGCAGACAGAAAGGTGTGAGTTCCCTGCAGTGAGTCAGCCCTTTGCCTGCCTCCAGCCCCTCATGGCAGTGGTGACCCTTTCTCATTTGGGCCTCCTGCAGCTGCCAAGCGCTCTCGAATTTGCCTGTCAGCTTCTCTGCTTTTAGTTGGCGGTCCCCAGGAGAGCTAACATTTCTTCCCACAACTGATGCTCAGAGCGACCCTGGCTTGTAGGCCTCACTCCCCTTAACAATGTGTTATACAAGTTTGCTAGCATGTGCAGGAGGCGGGATTTGAACCAGGCTCACATGACTTGGAGCTCTGCAAGCTTAGTAGGTATTAGTTACTTTTATTGTTGCTCTGATGGAGTAGCTAATAAAGCATCTGGGGAGGGAAGGTTTGCTGTGGGCTTCCTATCTACAAGTACAGTCCGTGAGGCAGGAAATGCATGGTGGGCAGGAGGGTGAAGCCACTGGGTCACACTGCACCAGTTAGGAAGCAGGGAGAGGTGAGTGCTGGCTGGTACCCAGCTCATTTTTCTTCCTCTCCCTCTTTCTAGGAGGACTTGAAATTTATATTAAAGCTTTTAAATTAGCCAAGCTTAGTGGCACATACCTTTAATCCCAGCACTTAGGGGACAGAGGCAGTCAGATCTCTGTGAATTCCAGGTTTGCATAATGAGTGACAGGCCAAACAGGACTATAATAGTGAGACTTTGCCTCAAAGAAATGTTTTTTAGTTACACGAGTGTGTGTGTGTGTGTGTGTGTGTGTGTGTGTGTGTGTGTGTGTGTGTGGTGTGGTGTGGTGTGGGGCACTGTGTACGCGAGTACAGGAGCCCACAGAGACCTTCACATCCCCCGGAGCTGGAGTCGGAAACAGTTGTAAGCCATCCAGTTGTGTGCTCAGAACCAAACCGGGGTCCTCTGCGAAAGCGGTAGACGCTCTTAACAAACAATTGCCCTCTCCAGCTCCTGCTTTCTCCTCTGTATTCCGTTGGGAGCCCCAATCCTGGAATGATGCCACCCACATGTGGGTGGATATCCCTCCTCAGTTAACCCAGTGTGGATCCAGAGGTCCACATCCTAGAAGATGCTGACAGTCAACACTAAATATCACCCTGTACAAAACACAGTGGTGACCCCTGTTCCTCCCCCGCTCAGCTCAAACCCAGCCTCGGAGAACAATCACAGTGCAAGGAGGCCCAGGAGGCCCTTTTCCTGGAGGCCACATGTCTTGGTGCTCGAGTACAGACCATCACACCTAGACCCTTGCTGGGTGGTAAGGAAGGGGAGGTCTTGTCCTTGTCCACCCTCCACCCCTGCCACACACTCCTGTGTCCCACAGAGGTACATCTTCTTCAAGACGCCGCGGGAGGTGAAGCCCCCTGAGGACCTGCAGGACCTGGGTGTACGCTTTCTGCAGCCCTTCGTTAACCTGCTGTCAAAGGGGACCTACTGGTGGATGAATGCCTTCATCAAGACAGCCCACAAGAAGCCCATCGACCTGCGGGCCATCGGCAAGCTGCCCATCGCCATGAGAGCCCTCACCAACTACCAGCGCCTCTGCATGGCCTTCGATGCGCAGGCGGTCAGTGGGCCCAGCCGCGCCACCCAGACAAGGATTTTGGAGGGCAGGAGGCCAAACCCCTGGGAGGCAAAGAGCTTACCCTCGGTGGCACAGGAGAAGTCCAGGACCGAATATCCATAGAAAAGTCATGGTTGGAATGGCCCTTAAAGTTAGGTCAGAATGTCCACAGCGCTCACTGTCAAATGGGAAACTGAGGCTTGGGAAGGGATATGGCTTTATGTGACCCCCCCCCATGCCCTGTGCCGTCACTTTGAAGTCAGGCGTTGCCGTGATGGGGGTTTCCATCCAGTGTGGAGGGCAAGGTGTTGGCCTGGTCCCTACACTATTTCTGTGGATTTGGCCAGGCTGAGGTCAGCTCTTAACAGGTCCTGAGGGCTTGAGAGCGTCCATGCCCCGCCCAGGGCTCTGGGCTCCCTGTACAGCGTTCCTTCCCCGTGTCTGCCAGGCAATCAAGGAAACACTGAAACGTGGTAATGAGTGAACATAGCAGGCGCCAGCCCCAGTGCCGATCACATGACCCTCTACTGGCCTCTGGCCTCAGTTTCCCCATCCGACCTGCCCTGTCATACCTTCATCGATACCATGATTTCCTACGGACAGCATGGCCACGGGGTTTCCCCAGGCAGCAGGGTTTAGGGGTGACAGAGGAGGGCTCTCCATAGCCGAGCCCGTACGCACTCTGACCTGACTGTGGCACTCTCTTGGCAGCGGAAGGACACACAGAGCCCACAAGGTGCCCGGGCCATCTGGAGGGCTCTCTGCCATGCCTTTGGGAGACGCCTGACCCTCAGCAGCACATTCCGCATCCTGGCTGACCTGCTGGGCTTCGCTGGACCGGTCTGCATCTTTGGGATCGTGGACCACCTGGGGAAGGAGAACCACGTCTTCCAGCCCAAGGTGGGCCACCCTTCGGTCAGGGCGAGGCACCGACTAGAAGGTTTGCCCCAACTGTCTTGTGCAGGTGTGCATGTGAGTTCCAGAGGCCGCGTTAGCGTGGCTGACTGCGTGGGGGCTCTTTAGCAGCATCCACTTCCGGAAGAGGCTCTGTGTCCAGTCAGCTGAATGCTGAGAGGAAAGCATGAGCTCAGAAGATGCCGCAACTAAAATGTTTCAGACAAGGGTCAGTGCGCGCGCTCAGGTGTGTGTGTGTGTGTGTGCGTGCGCGCGTATGTCTATATATATATATATATATATATATATATATATATATATACATATATATATGTAAGCAGAAGGAACCTATTAAGGAGCACAGGGAAACAGCAAGAACAGGAAGGGGGCAGATGAGGGTGATGGGATGAATATGAGCAAATTATTATGATGTGTGATAATGTTTTAAAGAAACCCATTTTTGTTTTGGTACACTAACTTATAAACTAACGTTAAAAGGGCCAAAGAGGCTGCAGTTGGGTCAGCAGTTAAGATGCTTGTTTCTCTTTGCAGAGGACCTGAATTTGTTTCCCAGCGTGCATGTCAGGTAGCTCAGAACCACCGATAACTCCAGGCGTGTGCACATGTGCGCACGCACATGCACGTGACCACACACACACACACACACATGCACGCACGCACGCACACACACGCACGCGCACACTCACACACATTAAATCTGAAAAGGGTGTCAGACGCCTCTTCTAGGAGTGAATTTTCTCTATTTGGGGCACCATTGTCCATTTTGGGGACTGAAGTACTGATTCTCTGCAACCACCTGGGTGAAGACGGCCTTGGTGAGAAATGGTCCTCACTGGGATGCTTGTCCCAGGGACAAGACTCACAACATTTCAAGCATGCAGGCTCCAGTGACACTGAGAGTTGGCAGTTAGGGCCCCTGATAGCTGGTGGTGCCTGTAGGTAATGATCGTTTGTCCCTGAGTGCTGACCTTGCAGATAGCTGTTAATCCTCCGGAGGTTCATATAGTTTTCCCCAAACGTAATTAGTCAGCTGCGCACTCCTGAGTTTGAAATTCCAGACAGGCCAAGTCTGCGGGTCTGAGCTGCCCAGAATATGTTTATTGATCCTAGTGTTCACTGGCTATGGGCAGGCTGGGGGTCATGGAGACTCATGATCAAGACTATTAACAACAGTGCTCACCTAACAACCCCTGTACACATCTGGCTATGGGCAGGCATTTTCCATTCTCTTGTTTAATCCCTAAAGTACCCTTAGGGGCGGGCAATGGGGCGGGCGGTGGGGCGGGCAGTGGGTATATCGATATGTAATTCCTGTGGGATGTAAGTCACTGGGTAGACACTCATATCCCCATTTGCCTTGGTGCTGAGCCAGGTTAGGTAACTTTCCCCAGGGTCTCTCAGCCAGTTTCCTCAGCGTAAGGATTTGGGCCCTGCTGTCTTGCTCTGGACTCTAAAGCAATGGCTCTCAGGTGACCATCACTACCAAATGGTCACCCTGGTTCTAGGGTTGGGAAGTCCAATGATGGAAAAAATATAAATAAAACATCTGTGGCTACATATAACAGTGAGGAGGGTCACAGGCCGTGAGAGCTAGGTGTGGCGGCACACTCCCGTATCCAGCGTTCAGGAAGTGGGGCAGGAGGGTGGCGGCACCTTTGAAGACAGCCTGTGATACATAGCAAGACCCTGTCCCCCAAGAGAAGGGCCTTTGAATAGGACCTCGAGATGGGTTAGATTGGTTAGGTAGAGACATTTCCTATGTGTTAGGGGCAGTTTTTGTTCATTTGTTTGGCTTATTTAGCTTTTGATTCCTTTGGGAGCCTTTTCTGCTTAGAAATATTTTTTCCTTTTTTTTATTACAGTGTGTGTGTGCCCATGCGCGCGTATGCACACACACACACACACACACACACACACACACACACACACACACACACACCGTGTCATGCATGTGGGGAATCAGAGGACAACTTGCTGGAATCAATCCTCTTGTACACATGGGTTCTCGGAGCCGTCCCATTGGCCTTCTTCTGCCTGTCCAGTCTCTGATCTGTGCCAGCAGAGAGCGAGGCGTTGTTGCTTTGCTTCCAGCAGTGGTATCTCCAGCTTGAGTCTGGCTGTAGACAACCCCAGAGTCCTTTACCTTCTCCACTCCACATGTCAGGGGGAGGTAGCCTGGGCCAGAGCCCCGTCGGCTTGGCTGGCCATCCTCCTGTGTTCCCCAGGCCCTTGGGGGATGTCTCCTAAGGAAGCACTCACAGGGATGGTGAGAGAACCAAGAAGCTTGTACCTCACTCAGCCTGCCTCCCTGTCTCAGCCCTTGGGCCGGCAAGGGTTTATTGCCTTCTTGATGGAGTGCTCTTATCAGCACACAGATCGCTGGGACAGATGGCTCTGCCTCAGTGGCAGCAGGCATTATCAGATTTAATACTTGTTCCCTGCCTGCCAAATGCAATCAGCAAATTTCCGACATAGAAACAAGAGTTGAGAGTAAACACGGGCCCTGGCCCCTGGAGCACCCTTGCTCTCAGCCCACGGTTGTTTCCTGCAGCTTAATTCTCACTTGGGCATCAGAGCCCAGAAAATGTGGAAAAAGCCCATCAATTGCAGTCCTTTGTCCCCTCACCTTGCCTGGCAGCTCTGCCCAACAGCTAGTGTTGCCGGGCAAGGAGGAAGCTAGCCACAGGGCTTCAGCCTGGCTGGCTGAGGGAACCCAGCCAATGTCCAGCCTGCCCGGCCTGCCGAGCTGGCACCCACTGTTGACTCTGTCAGCGGCTGTCTGTCCTCTCTTCCCTTCTAGGACACACAATTGGCAAGGAACAGAGGGGCCTTTGGCACCCAGAGGATGAGCAGTGTCGATTGGCTCTTTAGTGTGTAGCCCACAGAACCCACTCTGAAGCTCCTGGCCCCGCTGCCGCTCTTCCCAGAGAATCTGGGCTCTCCCCAGCACCTAATTCTTTCCAGCCCCACTCTCTTGCCCAGCCCCCTCTCCAATCTGTCACCTGCCAGGGATGCCACTGAGCTGGCAGAGGCGATGGCACTAGTTTCGTAAAGAATGGCCGGTATCTGAAACCTGCCAGCGCCACTCTGGGCTATCAGCGGAGCTTAAAAAAGAGCAGCCGGGGTTGGGTCCAAGGCCACAGCTTCGACCCTTCTCGGCTATAGTGGGAAGAGTATGCAGGCTGGTTGTGTGTGTTTCCAAACACATTTGGGGGGGAAAATGGTTGATGGTTGTGTGTGTGACACCCTCTTTCTTTCTCTCTTTCCTCCCACCTTTCCTCTCCTTTTCTCTCCCCTCCCTCCTCACTGGGTGGCCATATTTGTCACTCTTGGTGACAGAATGATCTTGATGTCTTGCTATTTCTGTGGTTTGGGATGCCAGTGTGCCAGTGGCCTCTCACAGAGTGCCCGGGGTGGCTGCTGTCATGTCACTGCCTCCTCAGCTTTGTGTCTCCTCCACGAGGTCCTCCTTGCTGTTGGGAACCATCAGTCTCCTGACCCTGCTGGGCCACGCCCAACCCCCACCTTGTTAATAACAATAAGAGGTGGGAATGTTGGGAACCTGCAGTGTCCTGACCCCGCCCCTGACGATGGGCGGGGCGCTCTTGGCCATGGCCATGTCACCCCTATGTCAGGCTTTACCTGGCTGTGCAGGGGACTCAGTTACGCATGCGCAAGCCCCCCTTTTAAAGCAATCACACCAAGCGCACCTCTCTCTCTCTCTCTCTCTCTCTCTCTCTCTCCACTTTCAGTTGGCCACCAGCTATCCCCTCTTTCTCTCCCCTCTCTCAATAAACTCCACGTGGGCGCTGAGTCTCGTGTTTGTGTTTCTTAGGCCATAGCTGCAGCAAAAGAACAACAATTGTGTTAGACACCCCTCCTCTCTGTTCCCACATGAAAGCCTCCCTGGTGGAGTGGGCTGTGGCTCAATGGCAGAGTACACGCTTAGCATGCATGAAGCACTGGATGTAAGCTACAGCACCACACCACACACACACACACACACACACACACACACACACACACACACACACACACACACACACACACAGTGGAAAATGATACTTCAGTAAAGAATGAAGACATTACTGTATATGCTCAGGAATGGAATCAGAGGATCACCACAAGCCCTAGGCCAGCCTGGGAAGAGTCACTAGCGCTGAGTGTAAAAGCTGTCATATACTGGCTATTAACCTCCGGATGCCACTGTTTTACAAAAGGGGAAACTGAGGATCAGAGAGGCTGGGGAGCTTCTCAAAAGCCCAGCCAGATTGTAAAGTCAGGTGCAGCTCGTCTCTAAGCCCAGGCTCTTCCCGTGTCAGATGGGAATGGTGGATATATAGGTGTGACAGGTGAGTGGACAGATGGACAGAGTGCTGCCCAGGGCATCCCCAGGGACTCCGTAAGCTCCGGAGGACAAGGACAGGGCCTTTGAAGCCATGCCCTGCTCAGCAGCGCCAGGACTGCAACCCCAGGAGCCTTGCTCTCACACCCCGTCTGGAATCAGTCCTCATGCTTTCATTGCAGGCCGCCACCTCCAGATGAAAACACGGGGATGGAGAGCCCATGAACCCGTTCATTTAAGAGTAGTTTAGGGCCAGAGAGATGGCCCCATGAGCAAGGGCGCTTGCTGCCAGGCCCAGCCGCCTAAACGGAATCCCGGAATCCCGGGAGCACACGAGCCTGAAGCAGAGAACTGAATCCCAGGGCCTCCTGGCCTCACGTGTACACTGTGTACACTGTGGCACACACCTGTGCACCTGGGTGTGCACAGAGTAAGAAAATTTAAATGCAGCTGGATTTAAGAAAGAATATTAAGCATCAACAAGGGCCTTCCAAAGCCCTTGTCTCCCATCAGATGTCAAGTTGTGGTCCAGGCCTCTTCCCTCACCCTCCCAGGACCCAAAGTGTCCTCTCTGTCTCTCTCTCTCTCTCTCTCTGTCTCTCTCTCTCTCTCTCTCTTGTGTGTGTGTGTGTGTGTGTGTGTGTGTGTGTGTGTGTGTGTGTGTGTGTGTGTTTTGTTTTTTGCTAGAATTCACTAGGGTCTCCTTTCTTAGGCCTCCTGCCTGGCCTGGTACCCATTTATTCATTTTCTTAATTTTTTAAGACTGGGTTTCATGTTGCACAGGCTGGTCCCAATTTCACTACTGAGCAAAGGATGACTGAACCCCTGACTTCCTGCCTCTGCGTGGGTGCTGTACTGTGTTCTACAAGGGGCCCCCATAGACCTTGGTACCCACTTCTTCGTAAGAGCCTAGATGTTCAGGCTCTACACCTTTGAAGCTGCCTTAAAAAGACATCTCACCACAACCCAGTGACATGCCTGATGACAGTATTCTCATTTTCAGGAGGGCACAGATGTCTTTCTCTGCAGCAATGTGCTCTTTGGCCCTAGAGTGTGTGTGTCTGGGGGAGGGAGGGCTGAGCTACAAAAGGGGAACCTGTTGCTTGCTGTGTTTAAAAATGGACCAACACTGGCCAGCAGCCACCCCCTGTCTGGCCAGCATAGGTGCTCAGCTGGCTGTCCTGTCCCTGCTATAACCTACGTGTGTTCTGGTGGTTGTGGCGTAGCAGGTCATGTCTCGCCATCATGATGACTGGGGATCTTGGCTGCATAATGTTCCCATGAGTATCTCCGTGTCCCTAACAGTCCCTGTGGCTAGACACTGCTCAGCACTTGCGCCCTACCCCATGCTACACTTCAGAGATGAATAGCTTTGTGTGCAGCCATTGCTTAGTTACATTAGTAAGGGTGGTACCCATGACGTGCTTGTTCTCCAGGGCTGGGCCTCACAGGATGCTGGGATAGGGACTGTTAAACAGGATTGGGTTAAGCAGTTCACTGTGCCTCTGCTTTGTGACCCAGAGCCAGCCAAATGGGCATATTTCGATCTGCCACAAGTCTGTGACAATGAACTGTCAGAGTGTGATGGCCAAATGAGCTCTGGACAGTGGGGCTGAGGTTGTGGCATCACGAAGGTCCACACTCACATGCTGGCTCTACTAGCCTCTTCACTGTGCTGAAATTATGTCCTCCTGTGTAAATAAAGCAGGAACCCAGATGGCGCCTTGCTCGCTGAGTGGCAGGAGCGCTATGCTTCCTGCCGTCTTATCTCTCACCCCCTTCAACCCGTAAGGTTGAGAGCCGCTGCCTCCAGCGCACCCCACCCTCCTGCCTCCCGCCCTTCCTTGGGTGGCACCGTGACTCTGGATCTCAGCAGGACCTTCCCAGAGTATTTCATTGGCCTC